>JAODUP010001403.1:0-57832 GCA_025642065.1 Paralvinella palmiformis | reverse complement strand
GTTAGAAGATACAAACTAACATTAGGTAAGCGAGCAATGACAGTGCAGTAAATTAGAGCATATGACTCATAGCCGAATGGTCGCAGGTTTGAGGCTCCATGAGCTGCAATGTTGTACCAATGAGTACCTGACAGGATGCTATGGCTATGTGTGAGGAACTCCCTTAGCCTATAATGGCGGCATGCATTGTATGCCCCTTGGGAGTTGAGATATGTGCTGGGTGGAAACGGGTCTGAGTCAGGGATAATAATATTGTAAATAATATTGTAAAGCACCTTAGAGTAGCTTCTAGCTGAATAGGGTGCTATATAAATATCACATATTATTATTATTAAGTAAATAGAATGGTGACAGAAAGCAGATTCCTTTTAAGTAACAATGTATTGTATTGTTTCCTTTTAATTTCAGTGTCAGCCAAGTCCGTGATTGCCTTGCAGATTTCTTCAATACGTACAGAGGTATACTAGATGATGATGATCAACATGTTATGGAGTTGTCTGTGTTATGTGTACACTGTCTAGAGGTATGAGCATAATAGTATCTAAGTGAAAATAATTAATTTTAATGAAAGTATTCAACGTTTGCTAATAGTTTGCTAAAGTTTTGTTTATTTTTTTCACTTTAATCTATCTTATTTGTCGTTGTTGTTGTTGTTTAAAACAGGATCATTACTACAACCAGGCAAACAAGAGAAACACAGCATCTGAGAGATTGACATACATATGTGGGCTTCTGGATCAGAGTCAACAGAACCTCCAAAATCCAGATCTAAACATCAGTAAGCTAGAGGCAATAGCTAGTGTACGATTTGGTTTGTCTGAAGCAGCCAGACTTATGTATGCTGTTTATGTGGAAAAGAAACATGTTAACATTCACAGAAGACTATTACAGCAATTCTTTCAGTGTGCTAGGCTAGTGTGCATGTATAAAGCACCACCGCAGATATCAAAACCAAGGTAATAAATTTATATGTATTGATATTTATATCACTAAATTCTCTGCATATAATTAGCCAATATAATACCCACACTCTTTCTAACACCAAAGACAAATCTCCCCAAGATTATAATATCAATATAGTTAAGGTACTACTCTCATTGTAATAAACTATACCTTTTGAATGTTGTGAGTGTCCATTATTACATTTCATTCCATATCAGCATGATCTAAATTGGATATCCATGGTAGTTTTTGGACAGACATTAAAATAACCCAGTTTGGTCAAATGTCACTAATCATGCTAATAATTATATAAATAGTAGCAATTCATTCTACATTATTGATAAAGTTTACTATGAATTTATAAGGATCAAATCAAATCAAGAGGATTAGTAAGAGTTTGCATTTTTAAATAATAAAGAACACACTCTATCATGACATTATATTATAATTTTCTATCGGAGGTCCAAATCAGAAGTAAAAGAATCTAATGTTTATGCTGATATACCACTGACTATAATTTCAGTTACTTTTTTGTAATATTATGAAGCTTACTAGCTATTTAGTAGGTATTAGCCACTATGATCTACCATTATGACATACATATTAGTTGGGACTTAATATTACAATTTGGCAACTCTAACAGAAAGTTAGTTGCTGCCATACACTCGCACAGTCTCTGTACTTGATTTGGAGGAAATATACGAATAAAGGAACAATTCCACACCTCCTCAAGTCAGTGAATATTGTTCCAATACATAAAGGGCACAGCAAAGGCTTACTGAAACAGTATAAGCTCTAACCTCACATTTGACCAAGGTATTTGAGAAAGTCATTGTTGTAGTATTTGGTATTATATAAAACAATGTTTAACTGCTTCACTTCGTTTATTCCAAACTTCAGACTTACATATTCTTGCGAGAACCAGTTTGTGGATGGGACACGTCCAATGCATGGAATGTTGTACAAAGCAGGGGTGTGTCCATTAACAGTAATAACAGTAACATATTACCACAGTCATTACATTGTCTCATTTAGAATAAAACAAACTTCTAAACAAAAATCAACATGGTTTCTCACCAGCAGATCATGCCTGAGCCAACTCTTGACTCATTTTGACAGGATCATGAAACATCTCGAAGAAGGAAAGAATGTTGATGTCCTTTACCTAGACTTTGCAAAAGCATTTGACAAAGTAGATTTTTGATTACCACACAAAAGCTAAAACAACTTGGTATAGCAGGTAAACTTGGGAGATGGCTTTATAGCTTCCTCACGGGAAGGACACAGTCTGTTATTGTGAATTGCATCCAGTCCGAGCCAATTGATGTTCTATCAGGCGTACCTCAGGGCTTTGTCCTTGGCCCCTTATTGTTCCTTATTTTAATAGGTGACATAGACAAATCAGTAATATCATCATTTCTTTCAAGCTTTGTCGATGACATGCGGATTGGTAAAGAAATAGTGAGCAAAGAGGATGTCACTGAATTGTAAAGGGATCTCAATCCAGTATATCAGTGAGCCATTGATAACAACATGGCGTTCAACTGTGACAAGTTTGAATATGTATGGTAGAGATAAAGAAGTACAAAATACTATATCATATCACTCAAATACAGGCAGTATAATTCCAGAAAAAGAAATAGTGAGAGACTTGGGTGTCTTGATGAGCAAAGATGGCACATTCAAGACACACATCAAGAATGTAGTAGATGCAGCAAAGAAAATGTGTGGTTGGATACTCAGAACTTTCAGGACAAGAGAAGTTAGTCCCATCACTAGGAAATCACTAGTCCTGTCAAAGCTGATTACTGCAGTCAACTCTGGTCTCCACCAGAGAAGGGGGATATTCAAACTCTTGAAGCCATCCAGAGATCCTTCACCAGAAAAATGTCAGGCATCAGGCATCTAGACTATTGGGAACAACTTAAAAAGCTGAGATTATTCATTAAAGAGGAGACGGGAAAGATATATGATTATCTATACCTGGCATATTCTAGAGGGACAAGTTCCCAACATTGGAAAGACCGGCATAGTGTTATCAAACCACATATGTAGAGGACAAAAGCAAGCCTATGCAAGCTTCACAATGCATGCCTCTTTAACATAATGCCAATGACCATAAGAAATCTGAAGAACTGTCCAGTTGACCACATGAAAAGACAACTTGATAAATTCCTGGCAACTGTTCCAGATGAGCTACAGATTCTTGGCTACACTGCACAAAGGAGATCTGAAATCAACAGCCTTCTAGACATGGTCCAAATTGCAAGTGCCCTGCGTGGACAGGAAGGTGGTGACTGTGAGTCTGTCACAGTGAGTGGCTGTCCATGGTGACCCAGGGACTGATCCCCGAACCATCACAATTATCTCTATTAAATAATTATTTTTAGAAAGAGAAATAATATTCTACAAATTAGCAATCAACAAAAATGGCTAAAAGGTAGTAATTTTAACTCTGTTAAAATATTTAACACTTATATTCAAAGAGGCTTGTATTAGGATTCTTCAACATCTTGTATTTTATGCTGTAGCCTATTGATAGTGTATGTTAGAAATGGTAGAATACTATAATGTGTATATAATTATTGGAACCTTCACATAACAGGAGACCTGTGATAATGAATAGAAAATAATAAATATACATTGTTAGGCTACAATCTGTTAACAGAGCTCTATTACTTTGAACTTTTTTTTATTTATTTGTAACTTCTATTGTGATCTATTGCATGAGGTCTTATTAATGTAAAATTTGACAATGAGACAGCTCTAAATGATTTTATTTATTTATTGATAATTTCATTTCATATTAATTCTTCGATTTTATAGGAAATATCTGATGAAACAGTTATTCCATCTATATGGACATGACGTTTTAGAGCAGGTTGTAACTTACCAAAACCTAGCCTGGGTACTACCACCAGAACTAAGACAAAATCCTGTAAGTGTTTTGTACTATTTATGGATCATACTGTCTTATTGGTTTTATTCTTGTTATTTACTCTGATACATTATACACATTAAATTTAGTATGTATGTGTGTGTGTTATATATATATATATATATATATATATATATATATATATATCAGGACCAAGCAAGACCAGATGTTTATATTACACTTGGAAATGACTACAAAGTAATCAGAGATATGATTACTAAAATTGTACTTGGAGAGGACATCAGTAGTTTAACCAAGCTGATTAAGGTTTGTATTAGATATATATATAACAAAACAATGAATAGATTAGTAATTATTTATATGTGTTACTTTAAAATTGTATTATTAAAACTCTGATGTGACTTTGATTAATATAGCCTTTATAATTTAAGAATTCCTTGGAAATGACATTTTCACTCTTTCTCTCTGTTATTTAATGCAGAACCAGACAATATCAGCCAAAGAAAGAGATAGAAATATACTGTTGGCTATCTTTAGAGAAATTACAGGTGGAATGATTAAACCAGAAGTGCAGAGACCAAATGAGCAGGTAATTAGATATATAATACACATGATAAAACATTGGTATTGAGCTGTAAGCATTGTGAATCATGGATTTAATGAAAATACTGATAAACTGAAACTGTAGATGTTTACTAGAAAACAATTGTATATCTTAAAGGATTGCTGTTATGATCAGAAATTGCCATGAGTTGAAGAAAGCCAATAAAATATAATAACATTTCAGACTAGTTATAATACAGCTCAGTGTTCTGCAGTTTTAGTGACAACACATTTGGGCTGTAGTGAAATCATCAGAATGATGGCAACTGTGGATTACTAATGGACCATAATTTTATTACATTTATGGTGGTTATGTCAAACATGCTTCATGCATACAAGCACAAATGCAAGCTGAGCAAAAATACCATCTTCACATAATTAGTTAGTCATTGCGCAAATGACAAGCTGTGTTGAGTGCAGACAGAACATTCTGTTATGAATAAAAGTATACAGTGTACAAAATGGTATGCATTACTCAATTGGCACCAAACCAAACTAAAAACACTAGGTTATAGTGCTGTTCAACTATCATATGGTCCATCATTATAGACCCTGTTGAGCATGCTGTAATAGAACCTAAATATATAATGATGATTTGTGCCAAGAAATTAATTTTTACATCAATAAGTACTTGCAGTTCTCTTTTGGTCCCAAAATACACATCAGTTAGCATGAATACAGAGGGCCTTTTTTAGTAAAACAGTATTTGTTTCCAGAAATTCACGGCTTCTTAATACTGAGTTTGATTACCAAGCTCAGCAAAATTAAGTTCAGTAAAATTAGATTCAGTATATTTATGATAAGTATAAATAACCAAATATTTTACATTGAATATACCACATGTTGTGATATAATTGCTTTGTTTACATTTAGATTAATTCATCCAGGAACTTAATTGTCCTAGATTGTCACAGATTACTTGACAGTTGCCTATATTTATGTTTGCTGAATGTTTAAATACATGTCAGCACTATTATTGTGATGAGCTGATTAATTGGTAATATTTGGCCTTGCACTAATTTATAAAAAAAAATCCTGAGAACAAACTGTATTATAGTTGTACTAAAAGCAAATAAATTGATATTCAACATGAATTAAATGGTCTTAAAAGTAGATCATCCTGGTTTAAAGACAATTGTTAGCTTTATTGAGAAACTTATGTTAACTAGTGTGAGAAGGTCTTTTAATAAGAAGTGGACAGTATCGACAGATTATCTTAAAATTGGCATATTTATTTGATCATACTCAAGGCTTGGAGTGTGAACAAAATTGGAAGTGAATAAAAGTCAATGGTTAACCAGTGAATGGAGTATAACCTGAAAGAAATTATGGGTTCACAGGATCTCAGGGATGTCTATAAAACAAAAACGAATGGACGGCATCCAACAAGAGTAACTGGACAGTTTTTTCTCATTTTGTTTTAGATTAAAGAAGCCATCGGAAACATGTTATTGAAAGACCATGGTATACACCAACAGGTAAAACACTGTGTTAAACATGTATACATTAGATATAAATATTATACCATCATAAAATATTAAAATTTGTATTTCTGCAATTTACAGAATCTGAATAGATTATAATTAAATTACTTTACACATTCACAGAATGGTGGCTGATATTAGTAATTACTATTACATTAACATGTTTATTATAAATATAATATTGCTTTTTAAATTTATTATTATTATTATTATTATTGGTCTAACAGCTAAATTATTTCTGTTTGATAACATGAGAATGTGCTTCTTTTATCTGTGATAATCTTTTACTGTTCTGTTGTAGACTGTTAACAACTGTAAAATGGTCAATTATTAAATATTAACTTAAATGATCCTAATGTTTATTAATACTATAATTTATATATTATACATTATCATGCACTTTTTATAATTTAAATCTGTTTCAGGATTTATTGAGTCGTCTTCTAACTAACAGGTTAGCAGCCCAGTGTAGACATCTATCTGTGGATGACAATCATGATCCTGAAAGGATGACATTGATTGAAATATTGGTACATTACTGGATTGTAATCAGTAGCACTGAGGCAGGAACACTTCTTGAGCCACTTTGCAGTTTGGTAAATCAGCCACAAAATATGAGGGTATGTCAAATTTGTTACTAATTATGTTTAACAATATATGAATATCATAAAAGAGATATAGTTTCTAAATTATTTCTCATCATAATTCTATTAATTTAACAAAATATATAATGTTTTATAAGATTAAATAAGCAAAACATTGAAAGTGATTATATCACAAGGTTATTGCTTATACTGTCAGGGATGAGAAATTTCAGATTTTCTGTGCATTTCCATTTTTTTATAGATTTGTATTAATCTGATGTAAACAAATGTGTGTGCCCTCTGACTTGACATATTTCTAGTCAAAACTAACTCATCCAATGACATTCTTCAATATCATATGCTTTATAAACAAAGGTAAAAACTTATCTGTTTTGAGTGTGGTAAGACATAATAATTCAAGACAAGACATGAACCAACTCTGACTCTATCAGTAGAAAGAGAAATAATTTATCAACTGGTACATACTGTAAACAAATAGCCCCCATTCCTTTTAAGGTAGTTATGGTCATTTCTAAAGTTAATTTCCCTCTGGGATCAACTGTAAAGGTGATAACTTATATAGTAATACAGTGCCTAATTACAGGGAAACAAAAGATTTCAAGTATAAACATCCCAATTTTGTTCTCGTACTTGTATCTTATTTAGCTCAAAATCTTTTGCTTCATGTGAATAAACACCTGATACTGGATTATATGCCAATCTTTATTGTGGTGTATAATATGTTTTAAGAAAACCAATGGGCAGATAAAGACATTCTTTCTATAAAAGAATTTGTCGAGATCTATAAAAAGTTATTATTATATTTTGTCATCAGAAGTGTGACCACGTATGATACTTAAGTGAACAATTAACTTTCCATTTCAAGGAGCATGTGTGTTGTGTATCCCAGTCAATGTGTGTGTGTACTTTTATATATACAACCAAACCGAATAAGCAAGTATGATGAATTCATTGAGAGAAATACCTGGGTCAGGGATACCATAGACAGAATTTCATTTGATAGCGATGATGACACATTTTGATGCTTGGGTATGTCCAGCTGATTGATAACTGAAAAGAATGGCTATATCTGGGCCATAACATGTAGCTGTAGACATATTTTTATTTGTACTCACCCACAGGAAGACACAAACTGAACATTTACTAGTCCTGTCAATTTTGTACTTGCTTCAGGTGAACGAGCCAGCATTAATTTCGAACTCTGAATATATACTAAGTTTGAAAATTTATTAGTTTTGAAATAAGTACACTAGCTTACATTTTACTGCCAGATTTAGAGGGAGCTCTATTATAAACACATGTCAAATGGAAGATCCTCAAACCTGTTAAAAGAATTCCTTTGTAAAACTATCTTATTACATAATGATGGGTTTTAAGAAAGTAACAAATACTTATTAAATAAAAATTACTTTCAGCTACTATGAAGTAGTCCCAATTTGTTTAAAAATGGCCCTAAATTGCTGAAATTTCAAACATTTCTCAAGGGTCTTACAGCACACACACACACACACATTCAGTTAAGTGAAATTCATCTCATTTATTTCTCACTTCACTCACATTCAGATAAACTGATTGTGTGTAAAATTATACATGTAGATTCTTAAATATGTAGATGTAAAACTAAGAATCATATTCCAACTCCCTCCAAGGTTATTACACTCTAGCCCCGCCATCTGCCACCTGCAGTGGGGCACCTCCGTGGTCTAGCGGTAGCGTGTTGGACCACAGATCACTACCACCCGTGTTCGAATCCCGGCGTGAGCATATCTGAAGGTTGTTTCATCTTTCACTTCATCTCATTACCTTTGGAGGTCGCTCAGCCCATTTAGCCTACCTTGTGCACAAAAGTGGCCGTAAAACATCAATCATCATCATCATCATCACATTCAGTTTTGCTTACATCTCACGTCACCATACTGAAGACATTCCACTAAAACTTAAATCACAGTCTCTTTCTTATTTTCTTTGTGGTGTTTTTAACTTATGCAGTTAGCACAAGACCTGATGTTGTGGTTATGAACATTATTAAATTAGCAGACAGCAGGTCACACTTTATATCTAAGCTTCTAATTATATATTTCAAAAACATTTACTACAGTTCTAAGCACTCAGCTACTACAGTGATCTGTATTAAAACATATGCTGACACAATAAGCGATATTTGTCAAAATAATTGTCACACCTTTCTAACACACACACACACACACACACACTGAATCCCAGCCTCATTTAAAATAGATTATTGTTAAATTGCTGTATAGAATTTTGAAAGGGATTGAGTGAGTGCATCAAGTTTATCAAATTAAATAAGTCATTTAGTGATGCCTCTTTTTATTCACATCTTATTATATACAGGCTCTAAGACGTCATGGGTCACTTCTAAACTCTGAATGTTATAAGATGTTTTAAACTGAAGTAAATTATCCTGAATATTAAAACTATTACTGTATTTAGAATGTATTTAATCATAAAATTAATAACTGTTTTATAATTTTTGTAAATGCAGCAATCTTATTTGCCTACAATGCCAGAAGATCACTTAGAAGAAGTAAGAACAGCCTTGTTAGAAGCTAGACGGACAGTTAGAGGCTCTGATTACAATCCTGTGATGTGGGGTAAGAATACATATAGAATACATGTAACATATAAACTAAAATCTATATCAGCTCAAGCTAACCATCCATGTTATAATTTGTTTTGTCCGAGACTTAGATTAATAATTTTATACACTAATTAACATAGTAATTAGTGTTCCATTATACATTATCTTTATTTGTCATGTTATTTACTTACAGTATGTCCAAATGGCCATCCATATGTCATTGGAGATGTAAGTTTTATATACTTTTTTTCATTAACTGAGATCTGCTGATAAAATAGATATGTAATTATTATCTGAGAGTTTTCTGGTTAGTTTTGACATTTTTATCTGTTCTTATATTTATACACGTAGTTGCTAACTTGGTGTTCTTAAGAACATGGATATAAAATGTTGTACCATAATCACAAATTGTTTCTAAAGCATTAAAATGGGCATTCATTATATGTTACCATGTACCTTTTGTACTGTTTTGGTGTAATGTTATGATACGTGAATGAAATTAATATTATTGTCATTTATTCTTGTTCAGTACACACATAGTTATTAATTATTGTTAACTGATTGGATTAAAAAAGGCTTAAGTTTAAGATTACAGACATTTTATTATTTTAATTTTATATGAAATGTTTTATGTGTTCAGTTGTATTTAGTAGGAGGAATATAAATTGTAAATTTATTTAGAATTAATCCCTGTGGTGAAGCTTTAAATTACAAACCATATGTATCTCCCTCATTTATTGTCAAATTGTAAATTTATTTAGAATTAATCCCTTTGGTGAAGCTTTAAATTACAAACCATGTGTCTCGCTCATAAAATAATTGCCATCTCAGCCATTATTATTATTATTATTAAGTTGATCATCAATAACTGATACATGTCACAATCACGTTTCCTTTTAACTTTGACACATTATATATGATCCAAGATATTTCATGTCTTTCACATTTGTATCAATTTATCCAGCAGTTTATTTGTATTTGTTATCTAATATCTTAAAGATACTTTATAGATTAGTAGCTTAAGAGTGGAGATAAAGCTCATAGATTTGATTAATTTTATAGATCATTAAATGAAGTATTTAGTAGATTGAGATGGCCTTTCTTTTGTGTCAGGTTGATACAGATTTGTAAAGTATTCATAAATCACTTGGAGATATAACCATTGACCCCAACTCTGTTTACAGGTTGTTGTAGCAGAGTTTACATGAAACTTATATACTATATCCACTATTGATTGATTCTAATGATTCTTTCAAGCTGAATGTTTTCAAATCTAAAAATAAAACTTTTTGTTATTGTTTTCAAAATCAAACTCGGTAAAAACAACATTGTTATTGTTAAATTTTCCTCCCATTTAATGCTTGTTTTCCTTCCATGTTACTTATTTTGAAACATTTAAAGAAATGTTTTAGCACAATACCACTGACTAGTTGTTTTCTCATTCTATACAGTGTGGACGCCCTTATGTGCAAAGCTATTGTAAAGTATGCAATGCAGTTATTGGTGGAAGAAATCACAGAGAAGCTGCTGGAAATAGGCTATTACAAGTGTTAGTTTTGTGTGTATGTGCATGCATGTATGTACATGCATGTGTGTGTGTATGTGTGTGTTGGAAAGAATACTTAGCAAAATGTTATAAAAGCTCTCCTCTCTCTCTCTCTCTCTCTATATATATATATATATATATATATATATATATATATATAAAACACACACACACAGGAACCAAGACCAAGCTTCACCAGGTCATATTCTGGGAAGTGCTCAGCAGAGACCAAGAACACCTGTACCAGAAAGACTTAATTCAACCTACAACTCAATATTGAGGATGATGGTCCATATTTCTATGTACCTAGGAGCAAACAGAGACAGTCAGGTATATTTAAGATTGCCTTCAAGGTGTATGTACATGTGTGCCTGCATGCATGCATGTGTGTGTGTGTGTGTGTGTGCATGTGTGTGCATGTGTGTGCATACCAGTAACTTTAACTGAAATATTTTACCACTCAAGTATAGTGACAGCAGATTTATTGAGAATGATGGTGTTCCACAAAAGATGGGATTATTTCTCTAATTTTATGAGGGCCAAACAGTATGATTTTGAGCTTAATAGGTCATATGTTGGAAGTTATGTAAGAGTAGTTTAAATTCAGTGTAATATATAGAGAAAAATTCAATTTTTTTCAGCCACCAAATTTGCTACTATCCATAAGTGACAATAGTTTGACACACACACACACACTCTGACATAATAATTTTGGTAGACTTTTTAATAGTAATAACATTACAGCAAATACATAATGAAATGTGTATTCAAAACCTTTGGAACGTTTGATTTTGTTAATACCTTTTTTTATGAACTTGTTAAATTCACTGGTTTTAAAGCTGGCCTTCCTACATATTTATGTTCTTACACTCTTAAAGAATTTATTGAGCAGTATAAATCTAAATATAACATATTTTGTTAGAAGATGTTTGATCATTCTGGTATCTTTGGTATCATTATAAATTAATGATAATATAATGCATAATGATCTTTATTATTTTATTTATTTCTGTTAGAGCACTGATTATAATGGTATAGTTATTTGTCTATTGTTTTAATGTAATGAATCGTGTTATGGAAGCTAGGAGGATCGGTTTCGGTTTTGTTGTTCGGGGAGAATCCCCAGGCTGTCGCTTAATCAGCACAGCCTCTATGTTCGAGTGGTTGAGAAACCTCCTCCCCCACCACTCACAGGGGAGCAGTACGGAAAGATGGAGCCAAAATACCCTGAGGGTGGTCACTGCCAGAGTGTTTTACGTCCTCAGGAGGTTTTTAACGTCCCCCTTTATTTTAAATAATTCAGTGGAGACGGCAGCGCCATTTAACGTGGTCAGCCACCCACGATGTAGTGAGCCGAGAAAGTAACCCCTGGAAAGGTTTCAACCTCTTACGGGGTTCGAACCTGCGACCATTGGCACCAAGTGCCGGGTGCTTAACCGCTAGGCCACCGGAGCTCACTAGCTAGGGGGAATATCAGGATCATATATATATATATATGCGCACTTACATACATATACATACACACACACAATACTGATTTTTGAATCAGGTTAATTAATTTTCATTAAGGTTAGAAATGGGTGGCATTATTATTAATAATTTATGCTATTGAATTATCTCTGATCAATGTTGGCTCCAGAGGCATGTCATCTCTTGGACATGTATCAAGATCTTATATCTAGTCATAGTTTCATTTATTTATAAGACAAAGAAGTCTTTGTGGTGTGATTAATTTAAAACAAGTGGCAGAAACCACAGCTATTCCTGAAAAGAAATATAAAATCAAATGTTGATTGTCATTATTATCTCGTGATAATTATCCATCTTTATTTAGCTGCCTTAGACTTAAAAAGGCAAGCGATAAAGGTTTGTACAAATATAAATAATTATGTTTACACAAAAAAGTCTGTTTGTCCCAATTTGAAATGTCAGCTATTTTATATCAATCTTCATTAGCCATATTTCTGGGTCAAAATGTTTGTATATAAAATTAAAATTATGTCACAGTAACAGTCCAAGACATTTTTTAAACTATTACTAAAAGAAACTGCATCCGAAATGTTTGTTAATCTAACTATTTCATTACTAGGTAAATTATTAAGAAAGTGTATTCATGATATTGTTGGTTACATTTTTAATAGTTTAAAAGGGTAATTCTTTTAGTTTTACATTAGAATAATGTGTTAATTATGCATTATCGTCTTGAATGATTTTTTTTAATCAACCAATCCCATTGAAGCTTGTTGCGTCTGATTTCTGAATCACTTATGGGATGGGTAGAAGATTTGAACTTAACATGGAATTAGGTGGAGTATTTGATAATTCTGCTCTATTTATCCCACTGTTCACATTACACGATAGACTAATATACACCAATTTCATCTTGGCATTTAATAAACATTGATAGCAAATAGGCAATACTAAAATAATTATATTGAAGTCCCTTAAAAATGTTGCAATTTGTAAGTTAAAGTACTTAAACATAGAAAACTACATTACTGAAACAAGAATGGTGCCTGGGGCTCAGCATGCAATAAACTGCATGGATTACAGCTCATATTGAATACGACTGGTCGAATGCAGCCAATCTCTTGTATTACGTTTTACTTTTATTACTGAGTAATTAAAAATTAGATTTTAGCTTCATTCGTACAGGCCTGTATCAAAAAATGTGTATGTGCATGTGTGCATATTTTACACAGACATAGGAGTTCTTTACCACTACTGCTACTGTTGTTGTTACTGCTGTTGCTGTCTTTGTCACTTATAATATACATTTACTAAATTGATGCAAGATAATAAATGCACGAGCGCCATTTATAATCAGTGCAAGAGACCATGTCTAGGACTGGTAGTGACAAAATTAGAGGTACCCCATGCCAATTGAAAGTGGTGTAATTCTGAAAATATTTTTTAGTGAAACCTAAAATTTGTGCCAGACCTCATAATATACATGGTAGTTAATATATATAAAATATTAATACAATCTGAAGTGGTCAGGTGGGAAGCACTGGTTGATTTTTTATGGAATGACCCATATGTATTTTGTGTCTAATATCCTAATATGGATAGATTTGTGTAAGTGTAGGTACACTGATGTCTAGATTTATACATGTTTAAGTTTATGTATGTTTATATTTAGTTATACATGTATATAAATTGATGGATGTACAGGATTTCCAGGCATCCCGGAAAAAACGAATTCATTTTCAAGTCCTGGAAATGTCCTCGAATTTTTCAAAATCAGGAAATGTCCTGGAAAAAATATTGCCTGTGAAAAAATCCACTTAGAACAAAAAGCCCATGAATAAATATTATGCCTGAAGAAGAAAACTTCCATTGTAGAAGAAAAAAAGACTACCAATACATATCATCTTGATATCCCATTTTATCTCAAATTTAAATAAAAGTGGGTGAATCAGACAGCTAAAAAGGGTGAGGAGGAGGCTGTATCATAAAAAATGTCAATAACTGATCATACATTGAATAAATATGAATTTTTTTCACACTCGATTTATTGCCTTTAAAATTTGTATACTTTGTCCTGCAAAATGACAATTTTGTCCCAGAGAAATACTGAAAATATCCTGAAAAATAAAAAAATAAAAATTGGCGCTTTTAGTTAAAGAGATATTTGATTATATCAAGCAGTGGATCATAATCTTGGGTGCATCCCCATGTAAACCTGATTTTGTAATTGCTTGTAGTTCGGGGAGTATCCCCAGGCTGTCGCTTGTTTGGCACAGCCTCTATGATGGAGTCCTTCTCTGTAGAGTTTCTATATCTCAAAATGACTTTGTAAAGTTCCCGTATTTTGTAATCATCAAAGATGTGTTTATATTCCACTTTCCAGTAGGAGCCTTGAAATAAATGTTTTTGCTTAGTTCCACCCAGCAGGGGTCAGATCCTATTTTTACTTTCACAACCCTGCTGGATACTAAACCACTTACATATGGTAAGTTTACAAAAGATCTCAAATGGTTATTAAAACAGTTAGGTCTGGGGACAGTCTATA
Organism: Paralvinella palmiformis; assembly: GCA_025642065.1. Classification (NCBI taxonomy): domain Eukaryota; kingdom Metazoa; phylum Annelida; class Polychaeta; order Terebellida; family Alvinellidae; genus Paralvinella; species Paralvinella palmiformis. The sequence goes on along the minus strand of JAODUP010001403.1, from coordinate 43,136 downwards.
GTAGTCACAGTCTTAGGAGAGGAGGGGCAAGTTTTGACTCCAGAATGGAATTCCTGGTGAGATGATAAAATTAATTAATTGCTAAACAGTATTATCACTATATAGATTAAAGGTATGCTATGTGGTGGTGTCACAGTGTTGTGGACAGAGCCCACGGTATCCAGACCACTTAATTGGTTAAACGCTCACGTGGGATACCACAGTTGGTATGTGTATCTGATTGATATATATATATATATATATATAATATATATATATATAAAGGCACCAAAGTGCTGGATTGATGCCGTCTCCACTGAAGTATTAAAAATAAAGGGGGATGTTTAAGACCCCCTGAGGACGTAAACCACTCTGGCAGGGACCACCCTCAGGGTATTTTCCTGTACTGCTCCCCTGTGAGTGGTGGGGGAGGATTTTCTCAATCACTCCAACATAGAGGCTGGGGATTCTCCCTGAAAAACAAATCAATCTGGATCATTTTGGTTCCAGTATATTGGCAACACCACATATAAGTGTAAAAATGGTAAATTATTTTGTGGATTAATTTTTTGTTGTCAGAAACTTCAATTCCAATTCAAACTTTCTCAATTCCAATTCAAAATATATTAATTCCAATTCAATTTTTTTTAAATAATCAATTCCAATTCTGGAATTGACCATCAATTCCAATTCTAGAATTGAATTAACTGGTAGCTATAGATACAGTTGCTTCCCTGTGAGCACGACACATTTGTCACATACAAAAAGCATATTGTCTGGGCCCTGCAGGCTAATGAGTACCCCAAAAACTGTTAGAAATGTTGATGTTCAGGTGTTGATGATCTGAGCCATAAATATCTATCCTAAAAGTAAAACACATACACATTTACGTACTGGTACATGCATACTAGAGTCCTGCAAGGGTTGACCTGTTTGGGTCAACCCAGCCCGCTCCTGTGGGTTGGGTTGGGTGGGTTGAAACTTTTCTTCGGGTCACGGGATGGATTCTGGTTGTTATCAATATGGGTTTTATTTATATTTTTAATCCAAATATATGCTCACCCACCTCCTGTTATTCAGCCACCGCCAATACTTAAGCAATACAAATACATACATTGTCATATAAATAGTCCCACTATTACTTGTTGGACCACAGATCACTACCACCCGTGTTCGAATCCCGGCGTGGGCATATCTGAAGGTTGTTTCATCTTTCACTTCGTCTCATTACATTTGGAGGTCGCTCATCAGTCCCACTATTACTGGCACACAGTGACCATGAAATGATTCTGGTAATCTGTGAATTGATTGACAAGCTGTCAAGGTCATTAGGTGGCGATCATGACGGTGTTAATAGTTCGACCAGTGATATATTAAATAAAGTCATAGTTTGGGTTAACAAAGGATCAAAAGCCATGTGTAATTAACCACCCACAAGGCTGACCACTGAATATACCTGACTCTAATGCCACTCCACCACCATGCAAACTTTCAACCAGATCCCAGTTGGTATAAAAATGATATATATATATATAAATATATATATATATAAATATATATATATATATATATATATATATATATATATATATACATCATCCATGTCACAGAATTGATCCAGTATGTGTTTATACAGCTAACAATCCATCTCCAATTTGAACATTTCAAAAGGAACCTGTTATATTATAGCAGTGGGTAGTTAATGTCTGGGAGTCTTTACAGAGATGTGCTGTGTTAGTATACAAATATGGAGGTAATAGTGTTTGTGGATGCTGCAAGTTGGTTTATAAGCTATGCAGTTATCTAGATGACATAAATAAACATATATTTCAATTACTTGGTGACGAATTTAATTTAAGGAAGTGTGTAATATTGCAAAAATAGCTCTTGAATGTTTCACGTACCAGTCACTAAAAATAAAAATTGACTTTGATAATTGACATGATTATTTCTTTACCCTTTCAAAATGTATATTTTGTCTTATTTATTAAATAAATGTTGGGCTACATGTAATATTTATACCACAACGTTGTTGAAACGTATATTGGGATTATTGTGTCTGAAAATCTGAAAATTGGTAAAAAGTAAAAGTTTATCTTAGTCAATAAATACTATGTGTATCTATTGTGCCAGAAGGGGATTATGTGTGTAATATTTATATGGTACACTGTCAGATGTTTATTTATTCAGTCCAAACAAAACTTAGTTGTTCTCAAGAGTTACCATTCTGGTTAGGAAATGTTGCTGATTTACAGCCACTTTTGGGTAGGCTGAATTGTCTGAGTGACCTCGAAAGGCAATAAGGAAAAGTGAAAGATGAAACGCTCTTCATATACAGCCACACAGAAATATGAACTGAATTAAGTTGTACAGGTCAGCAGCCAGCTACATTACCAGTTAGACCATGGCAGCTTCCCCCATTCTGGTTAGGGATGTGGGCCTAACTATGATGTACTCTGTGCACTCTAGAATGGACCCATACAATTCAAGATCATCCTTAACTCCCTGGGGTGTACCAGTGTATTATTTCTAGTAGCCAGTTATAGGTACACAATCAACACAATAAATCCTCTCAATTCAATAAGGTGCTCTGTGATGGCTATGTCAACCAAAAAGCACGTAAAAGAGATGAATAGCCAGATGCTGACCTCAGACTGAAATTATCCCAGTTTCTAACCTTTCACCTTTACCACAAATCCACTACAATATGTGTTTGAGTGAATGAGTGAGTTATTTGTTTAGTCTCGGCACTGGTAATACTTGGGTCACATGACAGAGAAGTTATTCCTTGGAAAATATCCCGCAAACACAGGTATGATCTGGATCTGAACCCACTGTAGAGAATGATGCTGGGAAGAAACAACATTATATAAATGTTGAAGTGGCATATATATATATATATATATATATATATATATATATATATATATATTATTGAAGGTTACACTTTAAAGCTGTGGTGTTTTCAAAGAGTGTTGAGATAACTAAATGAATGAAACTGATTGATTATTGATCAAACTGCTTACATTTAGAACCATTATCACACTATTTTAAACAGTTTAAAATTAAATATTATATATATATATATATATATATATATATATATAGCCAGTATAATTGTTAAGATATACCTTTTTATATTTGTTGATATTTATCCCTTAAAACATTTTATGTTTTTGTTTCATCAAAATACTCAGAATGTCAGCCAATTAGTAAGACAACCTGCTCAGGTAGATGACATATCTGAATTTTTATGGCAACACTTGGTTGTTGACCTTGAGGTTGTTGCAAAGTCACTTGGCAGAAATAAAGAAGAAGCAACACTATTTATGCATTTGTTATTTAAACGGATGCTCTCTGTAGAAACTCCAGGTGAGTAAATTATTTTAATCATGTTCTTTGCCATAATAGTGTTAGCTATGTATTATATTAAAGCTTTAAACCAAAATTGTGTTCATGTTTAATTTTAATTGTTTAATTAATATGAATATTTTAATTAGGTCTCCAGGCAATTGATGCTACCCTGATGTCCAAAGAAGCAAGAAGAAAATGGGAAGCCAGATTTACTGAGAATTACATAGCACCTATATTATCTGTACGTATATTTCAATATAATATGACAAACTAATATCAGTATTAGCTGTAATCAGACCATTGTTATCATTATATTTTAATCATTTCTTTATATCATGTATGAGATCATTTTATTCCTTTGATATCTACAGGAGTTTGAACAGATATTGCCTGATATCAACAACCAACTTGCCTCAGACAATAGACTTGGTATACTTTTGTTATTTATTTACATTTCTATCTATCTTTTGTATGAACATAAACATAATGCATTATTTGTTTATTGAATTACATTTGAAACCAGACTCAATCACTCCAGACATGTATATGAACATTAACTTGATTTTTGTTTTACTTTAAAACTAAAAATTTTGTACTTGTGTATATATATATATATATATATATATATATATATATATAACTCAAGTACAACATATATATATATATATATATATATATATATTAAGAATGCATAAACATTCATTTAATTTCTACTTCCCAGGTAACAACCCACTGATGTGTGTTCTTTATGATGTAAACCAAGACACAGATAAGCATGTTGATGTTGAGAACATCCAGGAAGAGAATTCTATGTGGTCCATTCATACAAGGATTACGGTTGAGCATCTAACACAAGAATTTCTGAAGACCTGCCAACAGTCAAAAAAACTGTCTGGTACCAAGACAAGAGGAAGTCAAGACAGAGAAATATTACGACTTTTTCTTCAAGAGGTATCATAATCGTCCGTGTATAGTGCACACTTGACAAGAAAAATGCCAGAAAAAAACCTAGTTTTGGTGTATAACATGCAGGAGAAACTGGGAAAATCTGCAGCTTGACTTGCACATAATTTTCCCCATGATTACATACACCCTCCGTGCATTACAGCCTAATTTTTCTCCTACGGTCTGCAAAAAGATCAAAAGCTGTTTGTCACAATCTTTGATTTCTATTTGTAATTGCTTTGAAGTTATAATTAATAACCAAGCTTGTCTCAATTGTGAGCAGTGTTTCGCTAATAACTGAAATAATTTTGAAGTGGAACTGACCTGTCACCATCTTAGATTAGGCAGGATGATAGCCTAATTCGCTTCCGCAAGGTGTTCAGACGGGTCAGCGCCAAAATAATAATAAAAAGAATAAAATTTGATTTTATTTCCCAGCAGTGGGTTTCAGCTGTGATCAACGCTTTGTAAAACAGTGGCCTTAGCAATAAATATATCAGTCTAAATGTGTTAGTTTTTTTTAAGAAAACAAAATTGACACATTTAGTTATGGTGTATAACGCACACACCCGAAAAATGATGGAAAACAGTGGGAAAAAAAGTGTGGGTTATACACGGAAGATTATGGTATATTATATGATAGGTTATCAGTCCTTCCCCCTAAATTAATACACATTAGGGTTGTCTTTACTATAAAAATATCTTATAAGCTCAATTAACAGTCTACTATCTTATATTTAGAAAAGTATGTTTAAACAAATATTATTCATTTGCAGAATTGACATATTTGTGTGTGTGTGTGTATGTGTGTGTAAGATAAACAATGTACTTTTTGTAATTAGGAACATCACCTGAGAATGTTAAGATGTCTACCAGGTATTGTACAGTTACAGCACATGTTGGCATGTAAATTCCATCATAACATTGATAGTGCAGATGCTATTATAATTAACATTGGAGAATTTAAACAGAAATATTTTGAGGGTAAGAGAAATATTCAGTCAAGCTTTAATAGTTATAATCATATGGTTTTTCCATGACACAGTTATTTATTAGTAAGTAGGATGTCCAATTTTTTTGTAATTCAAATAAGTAATCTTTTAAACCAAAATCAGTAATATAGAATTTTTACTCTTTCCACATTTGTACAAAGCTTCACTAAACTAATTTATATATTTTGTTGGTTATTGTTTTTTTTAGCCAATAAGAGTTTTTATTAAACTGTTCTTGTTAATTCAAATATTGTGTCAACAGAACATCAGCGAGAGGAGTTTGAAGAATTGATAGCCATCTTTAATGAGGCTTGGGACCAGTTGCGTGGTGAGATAGGAACATTTGGTGAGTTTGTGTGTGTGTTTGTGTGTGTGCATTTGTGTTTCATAAAGTATAACAGTAAATAATAATGTGCTTAATAATAATGGTTTTAACAGACCATATGACACAGCTATTATTTTAATCAGACTATATAATTTGTGTTCATTGTATGTTTTGTATATTTCTGGTTGAAAATACCAATAGACTACAAGATGACATTTTATTGTGAGAAGAAATAGTACATGTGTGTATTTTATTTCAGCTGTTGGGGGAAGCACCGTACCAGCAGAATATTGTGAACAAACCATTGATGACAACACATGTCTGGCCATGTTACTACCAACTTTGCATGGTCAAGGCTTGTGTGCTACAGCTCTTGTCTATCACTTGGTTAAAATACATAATGACTTCATGGAAGAGTACTCACAGATGAAGAAACAGGCGTATGACAACATTATATCAAATTATAACATAATATAATAAGCTAATAGATTTCTGATGAATTAAATATACTTAGTCGAAACTAAAATAATTATATTTGATCATATAATAACAAATACATCAATTTGTGAATATGGTCACCGAAAATACAGACTTACAATTAAAGATCCTAGTTCCTGTGTAGTTTTCAAATAATACTAAATGTCATATCATGCCATTAGTCAACAGTTCCGGATCTTTCAAAGTTTGCAATTTTGCTGTAATTTTTGCAGTCCTTTTTATGTAATGGTGCATTGATGTATATAATTTCAAATTCGGATTAAACAAACTCATTTATGTTCCATTGACTTAAAGCTACTATAATGTATTTAGAGTGATCTGATGTGAGCAAACAGATCACACCAATATATATTATTATAGTCTTGCACATTATAGGACTTTTTAAAAACTATTTCTTGAATACTTAGATGGAATATTTACATATGCAAGACTTGGCATGTACCAAAGATGTTTCAGGGATGCTTAGTTGAACTGCATTCTGGTTTTAGTTATATTTAAATAGTCATGTTTAAGAAGTTTTAGGCTTTTTAATCAATATATATCTCATGAGCAAAACTTACTTTTAAATGGTATGTCTAGAATAATATGCCAAAGCATAATGTCATGACACTAATAGCTCATAGAAACACAATTAGTGTTTGTTTGATGTGTTCTGGCCAAATCATTTACAAACCCAGAAGTTCAGGTCATTGTCAGTAAAACAGTTTTTAACACATTATTGCTTGAACATATATATATATACACACAAGTATACACCAATTACAACATACACAGCACAGAAAATGTAACTGTATCTACTGTATATACTTGCATATAAGTAACACTCGGGTGTAAGACACACCTGGTTTTTTACCAATAGACCCCCTGGAGTCGAACCCGTGTATAAGACGCACTAAAATCAGCAATATCAATTCAAAACCAAAACATTCATCATCATCACTCTCTTCACTGAACATCTGTTGTATCTGTTCATGTGTCATCATCCATGCCGAAGCCTTCTTCGTCAGAATCAGTGTCGGATTTGTCATACTGTTCAGCTCACAATACATCATCTTCTGTGCCATTTAAATCATTGCTGATAGAGCACTTCTTGAACGATTTGGTAATGATGGCCAGGTTGATTTAATCCCAGGTTGTTTTCATCCATTGTGTGACGATGGGTAATGATGGCTGGTACAGGTTACCTGCTGCTGTGCATTCGTTTCCATAATGCTGTTTGAAGTTGTTTATTAGTAGTTCCCATGTGCCAGCTTTGGAAGTAATTAGCACAGTGTTTGCTGTAATCATTTTCCTTTGATGTGGCTTCTATGATCATTCTTTGCATAGCCTCATTTACCATTCTGTTCAATTACACATGCTCACATAACTCGATAATAATGACATGTCTTTGTGATCATGTCACTAATTAGAGCATCGGAATAAATAATCTTGGTGGTTATCATGATTAAGTTTGGATTTGAAAGACCACAGAGAAAACACTTAATAAATTTGTTTATTGTTCATTTATTCATTATTAATGTTGAAAAACAATATTATTGTATTTCCCCATAAATTATGCCAAATATTACCTTCCCTTTTAGTATGACCTACATATAAGACACACGCAATTTTAGCGTCGATTTTGGAGTATAAAGAGTGAGATTTATACGCGTGTATATTTGGTAGATACATTTGGAATGTAACTGTAACTTATTAATATACAGTAAACTTCGCATAAATCCAAGTCGGATAAATCAAATACACCACTTAATTCGAAGTGACTACTAGGTCCTGCCAGAGCCCCATTCATTCCCATAACTAACATTGGTTTAATTGAATTGATTAAATCGAATTTCTGTTTAATTGAAGTTATTTAGGTGTCCTGTGGACTTAAAATGCATGTAAATTACGCCTGATAATTCGATTGTTCGCAATGCAAACCGACAGAAACAATCGCAGTAAATTCCCAGTGCAAGCACCTCAGTTGGTTGAGTACTAGTAAAAGTAGTCAATTGTGATTGATGGTTAATTACACTTATTTTATCTCTGTATTTGATGTAGGTATTATATGCGTATATATTTTGATCTTGCATTTGATGCATTTGATGTAGGTATATATCTTTGATCTCTGTATTTGATCAAGAGCAATTTACTCCATGTGACATGTGTCACAAAATGTGAGCGATATCGATTGCACTTACGAGCAATGCATATCTGATTATGTTTCACGATTACACACACATATTTGTCTGTGAAGGCTGTGTGTAAATACCAGTGCTGATTCCATTGATATCATAACTCATCATGTCTAAGCATAAACATTCATGTGTTTCTGTTGATATCAAGCTACAAGCAACAAAATTAGCAAAGATTTAACATTGCATTCTTCAGAATATTCTGTTAAAAGATCACACAAATTGGATAATTCGAACTACGGATAATTCAAAGTAATTACACAGGTCCCTTCAAATTATAATAAATGGGAGTTTACATTCATAAATTATGTATCTAGATACGTAACTGTATCTGAGCACATTTCAAATATAGTTATAAGGGAATTAATATTAACCAAGTAACAATGTTGAAAGAAGATTTTATCTGTAACACACGAGAGCTAGCCAGGAGATGGAAGTTATAATACCCACTTGATTAATTAATTAATAGATACTAAATTCAGCATAAACAGTATAGTGTTAGATTCTAGTAGCATGCTGTAGTCGGTCTGTTATAATTAAACTTTTTAATCAGTTTTTTTCTGTGTTCATTTTACATTATTAAAGGTGAGCTTGTTATCTGTATTGTTTTGTTATGTATCTTGATGTAAGTTTAATGTATTAATCATAATTAAAATAATGTAAAGGTTTGTAATTATGTCTAAGACGGAAAATGCATTTAATTATAAATATTTGTGCCCTTCAGATTGGTAGGAAACATTAGCAGCCAAGATGTGACAAAGCATCTTCTCGTCTCTTACGATCTAGAGAAAGATTTGCTACCCATAATATTGGCCAATTGTAATTACTCACTAACAGCTGGACAGCATACGAGAATGGAATATGATTTCATTGCTTTGGCGAGACAGATAGAGGAAAGATTTATACGAGGCAAACCAAGGATTAATGCTGATGTAAGTAAAATTCTTACTAGCAAATTAATATTAAAAGCTCTGTTAGATTATAGTTTTGCAATTGTGTATCAAATATTCTTGTTTATCAGATTACCACAAATTAGCATGATAGTCAAAGAAATCAGAATAACTCCCCAATTGATATAGAATTTAATTTTATGAATACCAAACTGAACATTTCTGAGGTTTGAAGTTTCTGTAAGGAGTTGATTTTCTTCTAAAATATCATTTAAGTAATATATCTGTAATGTATTTATGACAGTTTTGATGAATGTGATGTGCTTTGTATTTTTATGATCAGGTGCCATTGATTGTCTTCCGGAAAGAATTTACCAATGCTTCAGTTTTCATGGAACTCGAGAAAAAAATACAACAGGTAAAATAATAACACTTAAAAGTACTGAATGAAACATGGTTTTAATAATTTGGGTAGGTCTGTTTCTCATGTTATTTGAATATTTTAGATATTCATTTACATAAGTTATTATGTATTGCAATTTTGTATATTCTAAAGTACCATATAGACTTGTGTATAAGTCAATATTTTATATAAGATAGGGTCAGTATCCATCAATATCATGGAAACTGAATATAGGAAGAGGCAGAATTTAAAACTTTTAAAAGGGGTTACTTTTCTTTATTTTCCATATGAATCATAATATTATATATTGAATGAAGAAAAAAAGGAAATTATTTCAATGATAAATGATGGCTAGGCACTCGGCTAATGCAATAGTATCAGGAAGTTCCCTTTGAAGTGAACATAAATATAATTTGACTAATACATGATGCGCATATATTGTATGGTCTTCTTTGATGATATGTTTATACATTAAACTTATTTAGATTATGAGATGGTACCAAACTTGACCTAGTTTTATCATTTATATCAGTACATGTATTGTTATAATCCACTTTTAGGAATCTCTATCAAGTCATCAACAACAACAGATCATCAGAGGATTCAGACATCTGATGGATGTCAATGATGGGTTAGCCACCTTAGATATAACAATAGGTTTCCTTGTGTCTGTTAGTGGTGAGAAAGATATGGCACTGCTCGATTTTATTAAAGAGAAGCTCAAGATGGAATGTGGAATGCTTGGACGTGTAGCACAAAAGTGTTGTTTGAAGCACGCAGAATCCTTATGGTTGTTACTGTCCTATGAACGTGCCAAGCATCTAACAGAAGTAGAACAGGTAATGTAATATAACAGCCAGTGATAAATGTTACAATGATTGTAATTACATCATAGTTATGCTATAATCGTATGTAAATATTCATGTTTCTGGCTCATCTGGTCACATTAATGAAAGATTTAAGACTTACCAGTACATATTTTCAAAGTCATTTCATTCAATACATATATGACTAATTAAATTCTTCAGGATGCATTTGAGCAACTGTCAGATGTATATCATGAAGAAGTAGAAGATGATGTAAGACAACAATTGTTTGATTACTTCCAACGCTTACATCAGTTGGAGTCATTTCTTCCACGTCTCTATGAATTTATGATACTGCACGTAGCCAAAACACGAGAAGATCCGAATTCTGAGGACTACGTGGATAATACAAATCAACCGTAAGTAAATATACAGAAAAAATATTTAATTATTAATACCGATGCTCAATTTTATAATTTTAAATAACTTTTATCAAATTTACCTATTCACTTTATTATTGGTTATTTTTTAACAGACTTGGTTATGTATTAGCCACTTATCTGGATAGTAGAGATTATCCTGAGATACCTAGTCTTACAGACCAGCAATTTCCAGATGAAGTATGTGTTAAACATTGTGTCAGCACTTGGAAGATAGCCATGGATGTATTTCTCAGACACTAATATTGATGTGTGACAACTTTACCATAATTATCTAGTAATATGCATAGTGATTATCAAATTATTTAATCATTTATGTTTAACGTGCATCTACAAAATACATATAACTCTGCTGTGTGCTTGTGTTATTGGTATGGCTCATTTATAAACAATATATATATATATATATATATATATATATAATGGGCAATTGAAATTATATTTCCTTAATATTTTATTAATATTGTTTTGTTAGTATCACTCATTAATCCTTATTACTCTGACTTAAATATGTATTTGAATTTAAATAAGAAATATTATAACAATACATGAAACTGTCTTTGTGAAATACTGTCTTTTAAATATGCAATAATGTCTATCATTGTGATACAATGATAAGCAATTATTTTGTATTGGCTTTTAAGCTTTTTAACACTCTAATTCAGCTATGATTTATGCACAACAACATTTTGTGTCAAGCAAATATTTACAGATATATATATCATTATGATACTAAAAAAAACCCCATATACAACATGTTACAGGTGTTAACCCAAGTACCTGTGACTTGTAATTTACATTGAAAAGAAATGTTGGTCTTAGTAATGTAAAGTTGTTTATAATATTATATTTGAATAAAGAATGATATTATTCTTTGATTGATTGGTAAATCTTTGTTAGATATCATTTATTGTTGATGAAAATATAATAAAACGTTGGTGTCATATAATGTTTTGTCAGCTTTTGATATTCTGTTTCGAATTATTTCCTATTTATGCATTAAAGTTTTATTATATAATTCTCATTTTATTTCAAATTGCATCTCCAAAACAACAAAATATAACCAAGCCATTGATAAGACAGCTGGCATATCATCAAGCCAGAGATACAAATACGGCCCATTTAGCCTACCATGTGCGTAAAACATCAATCATCATCATCACAGAGATACAAATAACAGAGATTTCAATGTAATGCCTATCATTTGTATCTCCTGATTACCATGCATTGACAAATTGATATATACTTTAAAACTATGATAAAAACTATCACATGGAAAATAAATAGCTCTGATGAGAAAAACATTATACAATGTCACAAGCTTCAACTGTAGATATAATTACCGGTATAGTGAATGAGTTTTACTACTTGCATAGTTAGGTTATCATCTCTGTAGATTAAAGTCCATTACTGTTCTTTGGAACACGCATTAAAAACAAATGTCTGATCGATAATATCTTTATATTATAAATAACTTGACCATGATCCCCCCCACGGGACAGGGGTTTACAATAGGTCCCTTGTATCCCCTGCATGTCGTAATAGGCGACTAAAAGGAGCGACCTGTTTGCCGTGGGTTGCGACCCGTACGAGAAGAAGAGATCCTGATAGTTGAGCGGTGGAAACACTACTTTGGTCCTAATTTCCCTCTGAGACAGGAGGTTAGAAAGGCCCGATCAGACCAATCGGCTAGTCACGTTCAGCCCTGGAGGTGGTTTTTTTCTTCCAGATCTTTGGTCCTTAATCCCCCCCCCCTACCAGAAGGCAGTGGCTGATGGGTCAAACCTGGAGGATGGTGTTACTTTGAGTAATCGAGTGGATGATTCTTCTCCACTTGCTTTGTCCTGATAATATTGTCTTCTGGGGGTATATTACTACTGAAGCCCTGATGAATTTATGTAGGAAACCGCATATGTCATTCATCCCCTTGTTGGACTCCATGGGGAGTGGGAATCTTTAGTAATGAAACTTTAAAAAAACAAATATGAAACCACTTAACCCAAAACCCCTCAAAAGATCAAGTCTACTGCTATCAAAATTATCCCCGTTTGCTCTTTGAAAAGGCATTCAAGGTTTGGCAGGAATAGTGAGAAATGTCAATCGATTACTCCACTCCAACAATTTACTCCGGTCAACAATGATAGTAGATGTGCCAATGAGAGTTTCCTCTCACAAATCCCTTAATTATAAGAAAGGTATTATTAGATGTAGTGAAGGGATGTAGTGATGAGGAGATTATCGAAAGTGATGGTGCCAAACAGGAAGGCCTAGTTGCTGTAAAGAGATTTAAAATTTAAGGACAGGTCATTGACACTAACACTTTTTTTAATTACATTTAGACTCCATACATTGTCCAAATGTATCAAATTGGCATATCTGAATATCCTAGTGGAAATGCACATTCCTAACCCAATGAGGTGCTTCATCTGTCAAAAGTTCGGACACCATAAACATAACTGCAGGTGGAAGCTCACATGCGCCCGATGTTGCACAGAGGGTCACGACAACACCTCCCGTGAAGGACCTCAATGATAGATAAATCGTAAGGAAGCACATACTGCATACTCAAAGTACTGCCCTGTGTGGAGAAGGGAAAATGAAATCCAGCTAATCAAATGCACAATAGGAATGTCATTTCCAGAGGCCAGAAAGATTGTCTAGACTTCGGTCCCAACACTCCCTTCTGGTCAAAGTTATGGCAAGCTAGCCGAACCAATAACAACAAAACAAAGACAAGAAATAAAGAAACACAAATCATAATTACTTGGCCATAGGGTGAAAAATCGAATTCCTGCCAAACCTCGACTATTGAAGTGCAAACGGAAGAAATTCCGGATGAACCTCAAATTAAAAAAAAGAAAAGAATTAAAGCCCCAACCAATAATTACAAAACAAAAACCTGCTGTTGAAGATAAACGAAAAAAGAGAATAATTCATTTAAACCGCCCTCAGAAGGGTTCGGAAACCATGTTGCAGAACCCAACAGGTTTTATATCTTAAAGCATATCCTAAACAATGAAGAGATCGACCTGGAATTTGTCGATACAATAAACCAGACATCTAACAAAACAGACAAAACGAACTAAACCACCATGACTGACACAATAATAAATTGGAATTGTAGAAGTTTTCACAGCAATATAGAAGATATTAAAATATGTATACAAATAAAACAAAATACTACAGGAATATAATCCCATAGCCATTTGTCTACAAAAAACATGTACAAAAACAATAGACTTTTGTAAATATTCTTCATATAATCACTATTCCCAAGCCATCAATGGTAAAACCATTGGTGGTGTATCCATTTTAGCCAGAAAAAATAGCCCATACCGAGAAAGTAATTTAAATACACCTTTGTAGGCGGCAAAGGCTGTATCTGACTCCGCCCACAAAACAATAGCTATATGCTCAATTTATTTACATCCAACATCTATACTAAATCTAAAAGAAATAAAACTTGTTGACTAACTTCCTTCACCATATATTTTAGTTGGAGACATGATGCAAAGATCACAATGATAAGGGAGAGAAATAAAACATTTTATTGCACAATATCAGTTATGTCTTTTAAATGACGGACAACCCACATATATTCATCCTGCAACTGCTAATTTTTCTGCAATATATATTTCATTATGTTCACCACCATTGTTCCTAGATATAAATTGGAAAGTTAATGAAGATCTCTGTGGAAGTGATCACTTCCCGACATTTCTTCACTTCAACCATAAAGGTCAAAATGATAATTTAGAAAGATGGCGATTGGGGAAAGCTGAATGGTTATTTTGTGCCAAAACTAGTTAATGGTTAGCGATAAAATCATAAGCTTATTATTCTAAGAATACATTCTTCCTGTTATCTATCAATAACAACACTGAAGACCAGTTCCCACCAGCATAAAATTAATCTTATACATATTATACGTTAAAAAATAAGTTGTAAAGTTCAGTTACTTCCGGATCAATATCATTAAAATGTTTTTCTAGAGTAGATCTTTCAATAAGATAACGAAGACCAGCTTCACGTAAAAATTAAAGCACCACTTTGGGATTAATATCTCTAAAAAGTTCATCTAAAATTGAATCAATGAGGTATTTATTTTCGGATGTCATTAAACTCAACACAGTGGAGGAATATGTGTTCCAGTATGAGAGTTTGGTGGCACGGAATACAGAACGGGGGATCCTCCCCGGCTAACAAATATTTGTGTGTAGGATAGGTATGCCCTATGTGTGCACGAGATAAAACTAATTGTTGTAGTATTAAGCTGAAGTGCCCGTTTAGAAGCAGCATCAGCCTTTCCTTTATGCTTATGTGACTTGGCACCCAACAAAATATAAGGTTTTTTTCTCCATTAGTAATGTCTCTATTTATTAGCAATTTCTAAAATAATCGGTGCAAATGACAAATTTATTATGGATTGATCTATCTATATATGTGAAGGCCAGTAAAATGGCTCGAAGTTCAGAGGAGAAGATGAAAGCTTCATCAGGTAGACATTCTTTCAAGCGGCCTCTACCTATTATGCCAGCGGAACCAACTCGATTGTCTTTCTTTGAACCATCAGTGTAAATAAACTTTAAAGTGGGATATTCCTGTTAAATTTCTGCAAATTTGATAATGAACATATCTGGGCTCGTGTCTGCTTTTCTGGATGAATGGAGACCGTATTGGATAATGGGAATTTTCATTTTGGTCTTCCAGGAATAATATTAGTTGCTACTTGGTTGATGTTTAAATTTATATTGTTCAGTGAATGTTGGATGCGTAATTCAGGCCGAGACAAAAGAAGACCACGGAACGCGACTAAGAGGTTTTCTATCACGATGTGCCGAGCTAGGCATCAAGCTAAACAAAGCGAAAATGGAGGTAGCGGTCGACTCAATCACATTTATGGGACACTGTATTAATGCGCATGGACTCAGTGAAGGCGCCCCAAAACATTGATGAATTACGCCGATTTTTAGGCATGGTCAACTATGTTATGAAATTCATACCTAACCTAGCAGGGGTCCTCTACCCACTACACAACTTATTAAAGAAAGATGTTGAATGGAACTGGTCATCAGCGCAGCAAGAAGCGTTTGACAAGGTGAAGCTACTAATCACCAAGACACCAGTACTTGCATTCTACGATCCCAGAAAAGAACTAACACTGGAAAATGATGCATGTGAGAACGGCCTGGGATCCTGTATGCTGAAGTTCCACCAAGGCCCTGGCAGAAAGTGACGTCCGACCTGTTTGCATGGGGAGGCAAAGATTACTTGATTTGTACAGAGTACCACAGCAACTTCTTTGAAGTTGACGTTCTGAGGGAAACAACATCTGATGCGGTCATAGCTAAGCTGAAAAATCATTTTGCCCGTTATGGCATTCCGGAAACACTCGTCAGCAATAATGGCCCACAGTACTCCTCGACGTCGTTCAGTGCATTCGTCAAAGAATGGAATATTCATCATGAGCTCACCAGCCCCGGCAACAGCCAAGCTAATGGTGCAGCTGAAGTAGCTGTGAAGATAGCTAAACGATTGATGAGGAAATGTCAGGCATCCAATCAAGACTTCTTTCTCGGACTACTCAATCTCCGAAACACACCGACTGAGGGTCTAGAGACTAGCCCAGCACAAAGACTGATTAACAGACGTACCAAAACACTCGTACCAAGCATAATATCCAGATTGAAGTATGAAAATGCGAACTCCGGAAAAGAAGCAAAGAGCGTAACCGAACAAAGGAAAATTCACAAGGCAAAGAATACCACCATCTGCACACACGTGACAACGTGCGAATACAACCAATCGTACCCGGTAACCGCGAATGGAAAGAAGCGACAGTAACCAAACAGCTCACGAACCGGTCATATGAAGTCGAGACAGACCGAGGTCAACGCTACAGACGTAACCGACGACACTTGCGTTCGTCCGAAAAGTCGATACACACACAGCCATCATAACAGAGGTGCATTTGTGAACTAACCATCAGACAGACTAACTCCAAGACACCTGACAATGACAAACACATATCACAAGAACTGCACTCACCTGTCCCATGTGTGCCTCCATCTGTACCTGTCACAACAACGAGATCGGGAAGACGCATCGTCCCTCCAAGTAGATACAAAGATGATGTTTATGTTGGTGCTAAAGACACGTAGTTCTAATGTCTAGGCATGTGCTAGTAACCTCTACCTTGCACATTTGTATTATAGTACTTGTCCAAAGTTTATGAACATTGTGTTTTCTCCAAAGTTTCAGGACATTGTAGTTTATTAGTTAATTTGTTATCTTATTGCAAAGTAGTTTTCTCTCTAAAAGGGGAAGATGTTGCGTGAACCTGTTATGGTCCGCATGCGTCAGTCATGATGTTCTGGTCCGCATATGGCAGTCAGGGCCGTTGTTGGCTGCGCATGCCAGTTGCGCATGCGCGGGGGCTTGTAAATGGCTACCGAATAAAGTAAGCACGAAACAGTACTAGTCTGCTTTTTTAAAACTCCATCTTGGTATATTTAAAAGTGCTGCCTTGTAATTGTAATGCAGGAATGTTGAAAATGGTTACTGCCACAGAGATCCTCATGTACAGACCACTCAAAATCAAGAAATAATGATGGGCTGCACAGGGACAAGTCTATGGCAGATGATGACCCAGTTGCTGGATGGATATATGTTTGTGTATTGTCATTCCATAAGCACAACTCATTGTGTTCAATGAAGGTTTCTAATTGCCCTTTTATTATTTTGTGCCTTTCCCCATATGGTCTGTGGGCATTCATATCGCCAATTAAAATGAAAGGGGAAGGAAGCTGACTTATTAATTGGTTCAGTTGATTTCCACCAAGTGGATAGCTTGGTGGAATATATATTGAACCCAATGTCATGGTCTTGTGGAGTGACAGCGTCACAGCAACTGCATGCAGATTTGTCTTTAAACTGATTTGTAGGTGTGGGGTCGATTTTTTAATCATAATGGTGACTCCACCGGAAGTCACATATATCTCTTGGCAGCAGAATTCAATGGGGTCATAGTCCCGCATTAGCATTTTTATTTCATCTATATTCTTTCTAAATCCTCTACAGTTCCAATTTATGAGAGACTGATATATTTTCATTTGTTTTTATTTTATTCTGAAAGGGTTCCCGATGGGCCATGACCTGGATTATCCAGGTCATCATAGTCCAAGGAGGACCCATTCAGAATATCTTCTAAGATATTGTATTTGTTTTGGACAGTCATAGAGTTTTGTCACCCTTTCTTTCTCGGTCAGATGGGAGTTGGGGGGTTGGTGGCTTAGGTTTGGTTTATTTTTATTTATACTTCTTTTTGTTGAAACGGTCTGAGGAGTAGGGAGTTCCATCACTGTAGAAGGTGATGAGATATCCCCCTTTTTTGGCTATGGCGTAGATTTTGTAGCTGAGACCACCTCTGACTGTGCTGTGCCAGCAACAGTCATGGTAGACACAGCTTTAGCTACTGTTTGTTTTTGTTTGGGCATTTGGCTTTGCTGCATGGTCCCGATAGGCCAGGTCATGTCGGTCTGACAGGCAACACCCCAGTGACATCAGAATATAATCTCGCTGAGGTAAGAGTGCTACCTCTTTGCTCTATGACATTTCTAGCCTCTGGGAAGGAGATTCCATGCGTTACCTTGACGGTCTAGATGTCTTTCTCCCTTTTTCAGACCAGGCAGTCCGGGGGAAAGATCCATGGTCTCCATCACAGTTAACGCAGTGAGGTTTCTATTTACATTCCTTATCCTCGTGACCGGTAGTACCACATTTTGCGCATGTAAGTTCTCGCTTACAGGTCATTTTGTGGTGTCCGTACTTTTGGCACCTGAAACCCCTGAGAGGATTCAGAATGTAAACATCAACTTTAACTCGAAGGAATCCTATTTTTATAGAAGTGGGAAGGACAGGGAGTTCAAACGTGATGATAATGGTGCCGGTATTGTTTCGGCGTCCATCACGCTGAACTCTTATCTTCCTTACTTCTGTGATACCCTGTGGTGATAAATTGCCCAATGTCTCCTCTTCGGAGGTGTCAACGAGGTCCCGACATCGTATGACTCCCTTTTTGGAGTTCATATTGCGATGTGGAACAACTTGTATTGGAAAATTTGCCAGCGTTTTGGAACGCAACAAATTTTCGGAATGGCTCCACTTTGAGACTTCACTAATGAGGTATCCTGATCGGAGCCTTTTCACAAATGTTGGCGTTCCCACCAAGCCTTTTAAACCTTTCTCAATTGCTAAAAGATTGAGCTTCGACAAGAGAAAGTCTTTGATTGTGCCCTGTACAATTAAAAATCTGGGCCGCATGTGTAGAGTAGGTTCTTCGCTATTTGAGGAAGTGTTAACCTCTAGAGCCCGCTTTTTGTGAGAATGAGAGTTTTTGGGGTTGTTGTTGTTGAGTGTCGATATTTTATTGTAGTTTTTTTTTCAGCACAAATGCTCCCCACTCACCATGGAGTCCAACTAGGGGAAGCACTTGTGCATCAGGGATACATTTATGTTATACCCCAGAAGATAGTGTTACAAGGGAGAAGCGAGTGGAGAAGTATCATCCACCCGGTTATCAAAAGCAATACCATCTTCCAGGGTTGACCCATAAGCCACTGCCTCCTGGTAATTGGGAGCTTACGGAACAGAGGTCCGAAAACAACCACCTCCAGGGCCGAACTTGACTAGCCGGTTGGTCAGATTGGGCCTTTCTGACCTCCTGTCTTAAAAGGAAACTAGGGCCAAAGTAGTGTGTTGCAGTGTTGCAGCACTTAACTACCATGATTCCCTCTTCCCCTCCTACGGGTCGCAACCCACGGCAAACAGGTTACCCCTTTTAGTCGCCTTTTACGACATGCAGGGGACACAGTGGACCTATTCAAAACCCCGATACCGCGGGGGGAGCTCGAAAATATTAAACAAAGTAATGGCTTTTCTTGATAGCAACAATATTCTATATACACATCAATACAGCTTTAAGGCTAAACATTCAACGATTCATCCAATAATCCATTTACTAAATAACTGTGCTGAATTAATAATACATATCCATATTTTATGACCTGTCAAAAGCGGTTGATGTCATTGATCACAACATTCTATTGGATACATTAATCTTTTATTGATTGCGAGGAATATTTAATGACTGGTTCTCCAATTATCCTTCTGGTATATCTCAATACGTGGAGATTGAGGGTAACCAGTCAAATTCCTGTGAAATAGAATGTGGAGTCCCTCAAGATTCTATTTTAGGGGCCACTACAATATCTTATTTACCGGAATGACATCGCAAAGTCAACACCAAGCAATATATTATCAGTTGCAGATGACACATCACTATTCTTATCACACTCAAACATCACTGAACCTTTCCAGAAAGCGAATACAGACATGACATCATTATCTGACTGGCTTTGTGCAAACCGTTTGTCACTAAATCCAACCAAAACAAATATATACTCTTCCGACCAATAAACTAATATTGTGATATCACAGGCATGAATATTCATATAAACAATAATCAAGGAGAACGAATAGGTTCGGAATCCAAAGAAGTATCTATCAAATTCCTTGGATTGTGGATGGATGAACACCTACCATGGAAACATCACGTGTAAATAACAAGATATTGAGGACTCTGCAATTAAACAAGTCAAAATATTTTACCTACTAAAAGTTTATATTTCGCTCTTATCCAGCCACATCTTACGCATGGGTTAATGCAAACAAATCTTTTATGCATAAAACTGAAATTCTTCAAAAACGAGCTTATCAAACTATAAATAAAACTCATTTTGACAGACACACTGATTCATTGTTTAAAATGAAGGATATGTACGAGCTCCAAAAAAGCACTGTTTATACATGACTATCGAGTGATAAAACTGTCTTGTTCATTTGACAACGTTTTCAAACAAAACTGTGATTTCCATGAACATCGATTGACCAGACTTACTTAAAATAACGCGGTGCGAGTGAAATTGTTCTAAAAATCTCCCACTCTATCAATCCCCGCGGATATCGAATAAGTTCCTCGTCCCGGATCTGTTTGCTGCTGTATATTTGCTTAGGTATTATTTATTTATTGTGGGGGTAAATAGGAAAACAGCTATTTTGGCTATATTTGTCCCGTGAATTCCTTAGGTATATAAATGTTCTTTGATTAATTTGTAAATATATGTGTACTGTACAATGCCTATTATGGAAATCATGAATAAATCATCTCTCTCTTTCCCCCCCCCTCTCTCTCTCTCTCAATATGCGGTCGCCATTTGGATTCTAACGTATCGTCTGAGTTCCCGCCAGAGTCCTGATTCTTGAAGAGAGCTATTGTTATTTCGTGATGTTCTATTAGCCCCCCCCCCCCAAGCCTGAAGTGCACGGTAATAAAAGGGCGAATAAAGCCGATTAAAGTCCGAAAGTCTAATAACAATGTAAGACACGATATAATATGAGCGGGTGTTCATGTTAGCTTAGGTATTAAAATAATAATATTGATGAACAAGCTTGGGATTCAGGGTAGACTGCCATTAGTCCCATGACTTGTGTTCATTAGTTTAAGTGTTAATCTAGAATTATGGTAGTATTCTGACACCCTCATACTAACTAATTAATCCGTTTGGTAGTCGACGTGCGACTTGGGTGGTTTGAAGGTGCGTCCATAACGTGATGTATTAGCAGGTGGCGGTGTATTGAACGTGGGCATCGGTGAATGAGCCAGAGCGGGCGCAATATGTTTTGGATGTTGTGTCACCAGCATCGGCATAGGTGTGAACGAGTTCCGTTGGGTGCTTGGTGTAGCCGGGACGGCTGTGACATCAGGCGTTGACCCGTTGTCCGCTGTGGGCGACGGTGGCATGAGTGGCGTTGTCTGCATGGGGCTGTCGGCCTGGGTCATATAGCCCTTCGGGGTAGCTAGCCATGGTTGGGACGGGCCGATCGGTGGCGATGTCTTGGTATGTGTGGGTCGAGTCTCGTAGCGGAGGATGTACCTGTGACGGTCTTCGTCAATTGTACGGTGTGGTGCTCGGGAAATCACCGGGATGTACTTCCTAGGGAATTTCTTGTTCCGGAGTGTCATCCGTCCTGAGCCATTAACTCTGACCATGTATTGATCAAACTGCCGAACCCCGACGGCACGGCCCATCATATCCGATTTGTTGGGTTGAGGACCGGTCTGGTTCTGAATTCTTACGTAGTCGCCAACGACCAAGGCTGGTAGATATTTCGTGTGCTCAGACCAGTATTCGGCAGCACGCATGTGTCTGTTCATCAGGGCTTCTTCTCTAGCGCAGGGGTTTCTCGCCAGGTATTGTGCGGTCTGTATCGACTACGCAATACGGTGATGAAGTATTTCACAGGACGCCAAATACGCATGCAGCTGGAGATAAGTTTTGGTGTCCGGGTCGGAGGTGTTCCGGTACTGGAGGATTGCACGCTGAAAGGCATCCGTGTCCAGGTCGTCCTTGTTGTCCGTGTTGTCTGTGATGAGATGCTTGATGATCTGCACACCGATCTCTGCCCTACAGTTGCTGTGAGGGTAGGCAATTGGTGGGAGTCGGTAGTATACACCCCATGCAGATAGGAAGAGGCGGGTGGCCGTTGCAATGTATTCCGGTCCGTTATCAGTTCAGATTTCACCGGGGATGCCGTAAGTCGCAAACGAACATCCGCTCCAACCGTGGTTCTCTCCGCAACTGGCCAGTCGGAGTATTGTTCGACAAAAATGAGGTAGGTCATCCCTTTGTAGTTAAATAAATCAACGTATACGCACTAAAATGGGTATACCGGCAGGATTGGGGCTGTCGGTGGGGCGCTTCGCTGAGAAGGTGCCATACGGTTACAGTTCTCACAGTTGGCGAGGGTAGCATTGATCGCTGAGGTTATTTCATGCCAGAAGATGGACGACTCGTCATGTGCCATCATGGATATTGTCCTCTGATGGGCGGAGTGGAGTGCCGAGAGTATGTCTTCCTGTTGGCTCAGTGGAACGACAACTCTGTACTTGTAGATGATTACACCGTCTGATGTGTGGAGATGCCCAGGGAACTGGTAAAAGGTGCTCATGGCGAAATTGTGACATCCCATTCTATATACCGGTAAGAGACAAGAGAAGGTGCATGTCTTCATCACTAGCTGTGGCCTCTCTCACACGATCCCATGTTACAGAGTGGAGCGATTCGAGTGAGTATGTTGATATCTCGGTAGTGCTGTTTTCCAGGTTCGCCGCTTCCTGGGTGCGAATTCCTGCTAAGAACATGCGTTGGATGACCATGGCGTTCTGAGTGTGTGCGATGTCGTCGGGTAGGCAGAGTATTTTTGGGTTGGTGTCGTCATAGGGGTGTCGGGAAATAGCGTCCGCCATCTTGTTGTGAATGCCAGCTATGTGTACCATCCTGAACCTGTACGTCAGGGTTTTCTCCTTGAGGTTCCTTAAGCGTGTGTTCGTGATGTTATCAAGGAAGCGGTCACCCAGTATCTTCAACAGTGGTTTGTAGTCAATTGTCACGATAAGGTTACTACATTCGAGTACAAAAAAATCTGGCCTTGTCAAGGGCGTCCGCTACGGCTAGAGCCTCGCCTTCAATAGGAACCATCATCTGCACCCCTTCCAGAAGGTTTGCTGATTTATCCCACACTGAGTAAGGTAAAAAAGGGCATGGTCTATTGTAGACTAATGAATTTATCTGATACTGCTGTGATTTTTCAAAAATCAATCAGGATAGCAGAGATATGCACTTGTGATCTAATGAAGCCAAATATTGATATATCAATGACTGAAGAAGGACGTTTTATTGTTGATATACAGAAACCAGATGTTGTGCTCAGTCATCACAGTTGGCAAAATTTGCCATACCATGTGAACATTGCTGACATCAAGATGACTAAATCCGATGATGAAATTTATTCCAAAAATATAGTGATGTATTCTCAAGGGACAAAAACGACATAGGATTTACAGATGCAGATGAACATCGAATACACACTAAATCGGATATACCCGTGAAACAACCAGACAGACGAGTACCACCACAAGTTATATCAGAAGTTCGCAAATTGTTGCAGGATTGGATTGATGGTGGAATTATTACAGAAAGTGAAAGTCCTTATGCGTGGCAGATGGTGCTAAAACGCAAGAAATCCGGGGAAATTAGGGCTTTCATTGACAGCTCAATGAACTCACTGTGAAAGATGCATTTCCTTTGCCCAGAATCGATGAATGCATAGAATCCTTGAAAGGTGCAAAATATTTCAGTTCCCTTGATTTAACCCAAGGTTATCTACAGGTGAAAGTTCATAAAGCTGACCAGGAGAAAACTGCATTTCGTGCACTTGGATCACTTTATCAATTTAATCATCTTCTATTTGGATTATGTAATAGCCCAGCAACCTTCTCAAGACTAATGGGCAAGTGTTTTAGTGATCTATATGGAAAAGGACTCATTGTATATCTGGATGACATGCTCCTGTACAGCAAAACAATCACAGACATGATTACACAGTTGGATACCATATTTAAGAGATTACGGCAATTTGGACTCAAGTTGAAACCAGAAAAATTTCATTTTGTTAAGGAAAGTGTTACGTTTTTAGGACATACGGTATCAGCTGAAGGAATCCAAACCGATCAATCAAAGATCCGTGATGTTGAAAATTTCCCACGACCAGCTACTGAGAAAGCTGTTCGATCATTCATGGGTTTAGCGAGCTACTTTAGGCGGTATATTCGCGGTTTTGCTCAAATCGCTGGCCCTATCTCAGACTTTCTGGCCACAGGAACTCGAAAGAAGCAGAAACAAAAGAACAATAAAGAACTAGGGGATAGATGGACGAATGAATGCCAACTAGCCTTTATATCCATAAAAGATAAACTCACCTCAGTACCATTACTTGGTTTTCCAGATTTTGAAATACCCCTTTGTTTAGAAGTTGATGCTAGTCTTGATGGGTTCGGAGCCATCCTGTCACAAATTCAAGATAAAGGCAAGGTGATAATAGGATATGCCAGTAGAAGACTGAGGAAATATGAGAAATCGATGAGAAGCTACAGCTCTATGAAGTTGGAATTCCTTGGCCTACAATGGGCTGTTACCCAAAAATTTAAAGAATACCTTTATGGTTCAAAATCCTGACCGATCACCACCCACTTAGCAGAATTATGAAATCCAAACAAACAGCTGCCGATATTAGCAAGTTAGCAGATCTCGCCGACTTCAATTTTCAGACTGAATATCGTTCGGGTCGCTCTAATGCTGTTGCTGATGTACTAAGCCGAAATCCGGTAGATGACAATTGATCTGAAATTGAGGATGATGGAACATGTACAATTACAACACGACAACAGTTACAGACATTTATCCAGAAGGTAGATAACACAATTGAAATGCCAGAGATCTTGATATCTTCCATAGCAAAGTCTCAAGAAACTTACGAACCACTTTGTGTTGTGCAGGAAATGAATATCAACATTGTTCCAGAAATACCAAACACTGATATTCAAAAACTACAAGAAGATGATCCTCATATCTCCAAAATAATACATTTCTTGTCGCAAAAACATGTACCAAATTCGTCAGTGCAAAGCTGAACCATTATCAGTTAGGAAAGTTGTTTCCAAATTCAACCAGTTGACATTAGCTGATGGTATCCTATATCGCACATTTTACTTGAATGGATAAATCAAGAAAGTGTTAGTGTTACCATTGTCTCTGAGAAGTGTTGTATTGCGACAGTTACATGATTTCTTTGGACATCAATGTTTAGAAAGCACGACAGAGTTAATACGATCCAGATTTTACTGGCCAACACTCACAACTGATATGGCGGAACACTGCAGAAAATGTATACGATGCCGAGTTGCTAAGGAACCAACTCCAAAAACTCAACCATACATGTCACCCGTGAAAGCTGTTAGGCCACTACAGATTGTTGCTCTGGACTTCACTCTATTTGAGAAATCCACCTCTGGCATAGAAAATGTATTGGTGATAACAGATATCTTTACAAAGTATACTATTGCAGTGCCCACTAGAGACCAGACAGCTAAACAGTTAGTCGTGTCTTAGTTAGAGAATGGATCCAGAAACTCGGATGTATCAAATCAAGAAATCGAAGACCAGTCCGTATCATCCGGAAAGGAATTCTCAGGCCGAAAGATTTAACAGAACTTGCGAACGCTCACAGCTGAGCAAAAACTGAAATGACCTGAACATTTACAGGAGGTTGTGTTTACGTATAATTGCACACCACACTCTAACACTGGCTATACACCATATTTTCTATTTTTCAGACGTGAAGCTAGACAACAAATAGATCATTTACTATCACACCAGCCTAACCTTAGGACAAACACAGATGGGTGGGTTGAATTACATCACCAGCGGACGAAAGATGCAGTGACAAGGGCTAACTACATATTAAATAAGAAAGCTGCAGAAAGGAAAAACCGTCACGATAAAGCTGCACGACCATCAACCCTGCCAGTAGGTACAACGGTATTGCTTCGCAACCGTATTAGCGGCCGCAATAAAATTCAAGATGTCTGGAGCATGATACCCTATAGAGTCATTGGACCTGTATCCAAAGACAACAGTGCTCACATCGTGGAACGTCTTTCAGACAACAAGGCAAAGGTTGTGAATCGAATGAATATGTTGCAGTTCGAATCTGACGTACAAAGTAATGAAGAACTGGAGAAAAACAAAGATATAACTAGTGACAAACGTAGTAGTAGCAAGGATGAAATCCTTCTAATGTTACAAGTCCCAAATGAGGCAAGTACTGGAAGATAAGAACAACGGATTTCACATGCGCCACAGCAGAGTAGAAGTTCTAGAACGACAGCAGGCAAACATTCTAATCCTCTTCGTTGCCTACATCTGCAATAACACAGGAAACTACAGTTAGTTCTCATGTTAAATATACAGATTATTCTGATGCTATTCAAGAGAGACGACGCATTTCTAATATTTGTAGGCAACCTATTCCACAAAGTGGGTGCTGCAACACTAAACGCAAAATCACCATATGACTTGAGCCAAGACACTGGGACCTGCAATAATATCTGACTGGATGACCTGAGTTTTCGTGATGACTTTCTAATGGAAACCAGTTCACACAGGTATTCTGGCGCCATATCATTAATAGATTTATAAGTTATTAACAGAATCTTAAAATGGATATGCTGTCTAACAGGTAGCCAATGTAGTTTTTGAAGAATTGGGGTGATATGATCATATTTTCTAGTGTTTGTTACAATGCGAGCTGCACTATTCTGAATTTGCTGAAGGCGATTAATGTTATAATCAGATATGCCATATAACAGGGTGTTACAATAGTCTATACGAGATGTAACAAAGGCATGGACTACAGTGATTCTTGTGTCAAGAATGCTTTTAAACAGTGGATGTTCTTAAGATGGTAGTAGGCAGCTCAGCATACTGATGTGACATGTTCATGCATGTTAATACATTGGTAAAAAATAACCCCTAGATTTTTTACTGACCCATTAGGGGTAATCAAAGATGCACCCATCTGTAATGCTGGTGTCTTTAGGGATTTAACACAATGTGGTGATGCCAAATATATAATATTTGTTTTATTATCATTTGGTGTTAGAAGATTTTGAGTCATCCATAGCCAAATATCAGCAATACAATGTTCTAAATTCTTCAAGGAAATTTAACTCATTGTCAGGATACAGTGATATATACAGCTGTGTGTCATCAGCATAAAAGTGATATTTAACCCCATATCGCTGCGCAATGATCACAAGAGGACAGGTATACATTGTGAAAACCAGAACTGAACCCTTTGGTACACCAGATAACAAAAACTGTATGTCAGATAAAATACCATGAACAGACACTCTCTGGTAGTGTTGTTCCAGATAGGATCTAAACCATTCAAGTACTTTACCTGATAGACCAAACATGTATTTTAACCTAGAGAAAAGTACATTATGGTCAACTGTATCAAATGCAGCAGACAGGTCCAGAAGAACAAGTATTACTCGCTTACCTTGATCAATTGACATCATAATATAATTTTTCACTCGATCCAAGGCTGTTTCAGTGCTGTGACCACTTTATAGGCAAACTGTAGTGATTTATTAAGGTTATTATTGATTAAATATTTGCTTAGATGGAAAGCAACTGCCTTTTCTATAACTTTAGATAAAAATGTAAGATTTGAAACAGGTATGTAATTGTTTATAATATTACAGTCCATATTGTGGTGTTTTTCTATTGGTTTTATAAGGGCAGCTTTCATGGATCTTGGGAAAACACCCAGAGATAATGATTTATTAACTATATTTGTAATTGTATTTATCAGAACATCCAGACAATCTTTCACAAGCCATGTAGACATAGGGTAAACTGCACAGAAAGCATTAAATGACTTTTTCAGCAACTGTCTGATATCAGTCTCTGTAAAAGGCTCAAATGTATCCATCACGGATATGCAGGACTCTTCTACCAATGGCTTACTCTGTGATATGGTGCTGGACTGGAATCCACTATGTATAAATATGTTTTGACAGAAGAAGTTATTAAAACAATGGGCCATATCTTTATTGAGTTGATATTATTGGGAGAACAGTTTGACTTTTATGTAATACTTTATTCACAACACTGAAAACAGTCCTTTGATTTCCCTTGGATGCTTTGACTTTTTATTATAATATTCAGATTTAGCAGAGGCAAGGGTATTTTTAACAAGAATTTTACTGACCTTGAACATTTCAAAATGAACACACAAACTGGTCCTGATCCACAGCCGCTCACAATACCTTCTGTGTCTCTTTGCAGCCTGTATGTTCTTATTATACCATGGAAGCATTGGTCTGCTTGGCATTTCCTTTGTCCTTAAAGGTGCATGTTGAACTACAATGTCTCTCAATGTACTATCATAGAGATCCACCAGATGATCCACATCATCTGGTGGATCCAATACCAGAGAAGAGACTCGCAGATCAGCAAGAAAAGCCTCCTTGTCAATTGACTTATATCTTCTATATGAAATAACTTTAGCTGAAACAGATTGTTTCTGTAAAGATACATTAATGTTAACAAGGAAATGATCAGACAGCATGGAAGACACACCCTAATCAAATTGTCTTCATCAAATTGTCTTCGTTATATCCTGAGGACAGGAATCCACCGCTGCCACCATATGTAACCTAGTGTAAATAACATAACCTAGTGTAAATAAACAATACAATAGAAATATTCCATCGGTCACAAGACCTGCAGCGTATACCCACCCGCCAATACAATCACATGGCTCGGGGAGTGGCGCCGATGTCGACTTCCGTTGGATCATAAGACCTTTGTTTGTTGAGCAAGCCAGATTGTTTTACCAGAAGCACAATCATAACGGAAAATCTAATATATATTGGTAAGTTTAACTATTCATAACTAAATACATTAATAGATTAATAGAGCTAAACTATATTATATTACAACAATAAACCTAACTTCGTATAACATGTAAACTTGATATTTAAACATAGCATCATATCAAATATCTACGTTTATGATCGTGATAGAAAAGAACTAAATTAGTGGCAAATCTTGCACATAATTATTCCTAAACACTGGTCTACAAGAAGCAGCGTAATGGCCTCTTGTATCTCCAGACAGGACGAAACGGAGATCGTGTAAGGTTTGTGCGGAGCGGCTATGTTACAGGGGTAAGTTATTGCTACTTATTTTTACATAGTCCGGTTCTGCTGGCATAAATTAGTATAATTATATATTTCCCAGGTTTTGTTTTGTATGTTGGTGAATAAAATAAACACGAACAAATAGATTTATGTTGTGACTGTATGCGTGGTTAAACATAGGTCGCCTAAAGATTTCCCAGCATTGTTCAACTGTAAAACCCAATCAAACTCCTGTTCCATGGAAACAGATTGACCTTTATGAATTGTATCAATATGCTTCTGAATGTTATCAACACATGAAGCATTTACATCACAGCTGTTGCATTTGTATGTGCTCAATATTATCGGAGACATAACACATAAAGAGAGCCATCACAACAAACTGTGACCCACTGGCGGTCACCACTGCCATATCTATGGATGCCTAATTTCACTCCAGTATCACGTAACACTATCATATACGCATCATATGAACAAGGATTTACGAATACAGGATCAGCTATTTTAACGTGACACGGAATGATCTCATCATCACACGCAGAACTAGCAGAGTCTGTGAAAATTGCTTTCTCTTACATTATGTGATACCCTGTGTCTTCGTCACATTCGAAAGTAACCCTAACTGTTTTAGCTTGTGTAAGCTTTGTTTTTTTCTCTTCGTACGTTCTGTTTTAATTTATCCCAAGATATGCTGCTTTGGATTGTTTCAAGTTCATGTGACAAGTTGGACAATTTATTTTTGATTTGGGTATCTGGTCATTTCCACAAGCATAGCAAACCTTCAGAGTTGCGTTTTTTGATAATTCGTCCACTTTATCGTCGATTTGATCCTTGATCTCCAATGTAGATTCTCCTCCCGATTGATGTTGTTCAGCTACAACCTCTTCTATCATATACAACAGAAATGGATACAGATGACGCTTATAATGAACTTCTTTAACCTGGGGTATCTCGTCAATATCTCTGACCATTTCAACTTTCTTCTGCGAATTTAAATCGTTGTTACTAAGCATCCATAGTCCTGGTCTATACTCATTCTGCCACTGGATCTTCCCTGTAGGACCGATCTAGAAAACTGTCGCCATTGTAACTATGTGACATCTGAATTTGCCATCTACACTGACATTCGAAGCGCGATGGGGAACCTTGCTGTTGTCAAATGCGGCAACAACATCACCATTTATTTCCAATTTTCTCTCGGTGAGAAAGTCTTTGATGGTCTTATAGCTGCAATGTGGACCACCACTCAAAGCAGTAAAAGCAAGGCGACATCCGGTGAGGCTATACAGTAAAACACCTTCACGAAAATGAAGCAGCATGAATAAATGGAGCGCAGTCAAATTAGCAATTATAGATATTTGCCGTTTCTTTCTTGGTTTGATCGGAACTCGATGCATGCCTTAAAGAGCTGTCTGCTGAAGCCTCCTGTTGTATATAGGACATTTCTAGATTACACAAACCCAGTAAAAAATCAGCTCTCATCTGAAATTCCAATATGCCACATTAGATCGAAGGGAAGTTTTGACTAGGTATAAGATGAGAAAGGATTGTATCCTCGGAGATGGCCCGTTTAATCAATTCGAAAGTGTGATCCATGATTCGTTCAGGCTTTTGGTTGGTTGTTTCAAGAGCTGTGATGAACACTTCTAATTGTGATACTTTGGCTTCGAGCTTCTAGGTAATGGTGCCCTAGATAATGCGTCAGCTAACCACATAGTACTTCCTTTCCGGTAAATAAGGTTGAACGTATATCGTTGCAGTTTAAGTAACATTTTCTGGAGATGTTTTGGTGCTAGTGCTATTGGATGTTTAAATAAAGTTTCTAAATGTGTATGGTCTGTTTCAGTTGTAATGGAGTGGTGGTTATATAACCACTGATTCCAACGGTACATGACATTCACAATAGCTAGGCATTCTTTTTTTCAATCTGAGCATAATTGTCCTTTTGTGACTTTATCATAGTAGACGAAGTGTAGGCAACAGGCCTGTTACCTTTCACCGGGGCACCACCAAGTCCATCATCTGATGCATCCACCTGTAGTATTACTGGTTTGGCAGAATCAAAGTAATGAAGCACAGGGGCACTGGTAATCACTTCCTTGATATGTGTGAATCTTGCTGATTTCAGGCAGTGGGGAACATATTTCAATCAATTTAGTCACAAACTGAGACAAAAATTGCACATTCAAAGAAGTCGTTGGACACCCTTCTTGTCTTTTGGAACTGGCATATCACGTATTGCTCTTATATTTGAGTCATCGATAATGAGACCATTCTCCATAACTTGGTGGTCCATAAAAAACACTTAGAATTGAGCTTCAAATTGCGTTTCCTAGCACGTTGCAGTAGGGCGATGAGATTGGCATTGTGATCTTTAGCTGCTTCACTGTGTTTCACCTCTGTCAAACACCACGATGTCATCAGCAATATTGATCACGCCTTCAATGACTTCTCTCTGTCTTTGCTGGAATTCCTCATGGGCAGAACTTATACCAAAATGGAAGTCGAAGCCACCTTACACGTCCTATCGACGAGTGCATAGTTGTCAGAAAACGTGATTCACGGTCTAGAAGAATCTGGATGAAATCTACTAGTGCATCGTCTAAATTGAAACACTTAGCATTTACCAGATGGGGCAACTTCTCCTCGAGTGTAGGCATCGAATAGAGTGGACGCTCAATTGTCATATTTAGTGTGCGGACTGGGTCCATGCATATCCGTATTGGATGATTTGGCTTTTCAGGCCTCTCCACAGCTGTCATTGGTGAGCACCATGGGGTTAGCCCATTGACTGGCTCCAAGTAGCCATCATTTATCATTTCACGAATTTTCTTCGAAATCTTTTGAGTTTTATTTACTGGATATCGCCCGATTGAACTGGTCTCACCTTAATATTCAGTTCCATGTGCAGAGGATCACCTATACAACCTAGACCACTAAATACATCACTGTAGGTACGTTTGACATATGCCTTGTGTATAGAGGGTGTGGCATGTATTGAATGGATCTCGTCTACATTCATTCTTACAATATTTAACAGTTCGCAATCTGTGCCACACATTAATGGGGGTTTGTTGCGGAACTCGGGCCCATCTAGGACATAGAATTGTAACACAAGGCAATGCTTATTTCGCATACACACAAAGTGTATAACTCATGCCGGTTTCACTATTGCGTTGTTATACATATTGATTCTTGTATCAGTGGGTTGTATTCCAAATTCAGGATCACAAAAGTCAACAATTCCTTCAAGGTCATTCATGTGAATGGTATTGCATGTCGCAGCAGTTTCAACTTGATATTTAGTATTCTTAAGGTGTCCATTATCTAACCTGTTGTTTTGGTTTTGATGAATATGGGCGACCTCTGTAAGGGACTGATACAGATATTCAGTTCGTTCACGTCAGTTTGAAATTGGATGCTTACATGCGATGCTTAATGTGATTCATCCTTCCATATGCCTAACAGTTTCGGCCCTGGGCATGACCATTAGTGTTGCCATTACGGTGAGCAGGCTAAGCACATCATGGAAACCCGTCTTGTTTAACAGGTTTACTCTTCTTGGTACTACGAGAATTTGTGAAATTAACCTGTTCTTCTACATCGGGATCAATTATCTCTAGTTTAGTCTTAGTCGTCTTGTAGGCTTGTGCATGTAGTACAATTGTTTCGAGAGATATATGATGATCTTTCACTGCACAATTGATTAACTTTGTCATCAGAGTTCTGTCATTATTCAATAATGAACCAATCACGAATCAATTCTGGTGTACACTGATCACTGTACTCACATTGTCCACCTTGTTGGCGACACCTGGTTTGCCAATTGTTTATGTCTTCTGTCTGGGCGCGCTTAAGTTCGTTAATCTCTACTCTTTCGTGTATCACATTCTTTGTTCCCTCGTAGTCCTTTAGTTTTTTTAAAAGATTTTGTGCTGGATCATCCTTATTATCAGTTTCACTCCACGATATGGTGTTTTTTAATGCTAGCCAAGTCTCTTTTGGCAAAGCATATTTCAATGCCGCTAATTCCTTGGTTGGTTCAGGTGCATCGACTGTTCTATATCCCATCAATACAGCATACGAATTAAACTTTTCGTCAAAATATTCCCAATTCAGGAAGATATCTCCACTTAGGTATAATTTGAATGTTGGTAATTGAACTGCCACCTTCTGACACCATGTATTACGATGTAATAAAGTATCTCAGCGGACAGAGCTATCATTTTGGTGGAAACCATTTATTCGGAATGATTATACAATAACAAGCAATCTGATTAGGTATTTAGTTTCGGACATAAAAAAATATCGATTGTTATGTAGGGGCGTACAATACGATTAGGTATTTAGTCTCGGACATTAAAGAACATCTATCATTTTGTAGGGACGTACACCTTGACTTTAGTTTATTCAAGCACATAAATGCCTCTCTCCGCCATCATTCAACCATCAATATGTTAAAGAGGAATCGTACCATGAGCGAATGGTTCAGTATGAAGTCGGGTGACCAGCAAAAGGAATTCATTGATTGTAGTGCCACCATCGGTCCAACCCTACGCCACAAGCACAAGTTAGATGTAAAGCGTTTCCATGATGAAAACAAGAACAGACTCAAAGGTGTCAAAGAAAAAGAGGGAGTTGCACCAGTGAAGAGACAGTTGCAAGTGAAGTATGAGCACACTGTGGTCCTTGCATGTCTTCGAGACGTTGATGTACTGATCGACAGGAATGGTGCTATGGGTGGAAGGTTGAAAGGCTGGAAGGCAGAGATTCATGATTATTAGTAGATTGTACTGGGCCACAACAGCAAGAATCTGAATATCTCTGGAACTATTGCTGTTCTTACCAAGAACCTAAAGACTTCTTTTACTGTAATTCTGGCTTTTTAGCATATTCTAAACAGCCCATATTGAGTGTTTCACTGTATTTAGGAGGATATTGCTCTCCTAAGCAGCATTTCATTTTAGGTCAAATTTGTAAAGTTTTCAAATTTGTGTAATATATAAATAGTTCTAGCTAATCTATCATAGAAGATACTACAAAATAGGTGATTCTAGTGGATTTAGGAGGTCAATTATAAATTATAACAAGATATATTTTGATGACCTTCAGAAAAAACGGAAACTTTTCATGATTATGCAGAAACATTTCCATTGAGAAAATTGGGCTGGGAAACATTTTTGACCATAAATTACTTTCTTATCAGTCATTAGGGCCCCTAGAAAAAGGTGACATAATAGGTTGTTAAAAACAGAATGTCAATGCAGTGAAGTCCTTATTTTAGTAATTTGGATACATCAAAAAAGCTTCCAGACAACATTTGACCAATTTTTAGCCTGAAGTAAGTTGTTAAAAACTGCATTTTAAAATTGTTATAACTTACTAAAGTGACTTCTCAAATCAGTAATAATTCATTTCTGTAAACTAGAAATATATATTCAGGAACAAATAACGAAAGAGTTAGAACATACATATTTATTTACAAAATTAGTTTTTTCACCCATTTGGTCGGGACCACGGTTGGAAATAATTAGCTGAAATTTACTGAAATCCTATTTGATACGAAATAAGTATTTAACTAGTTTAATCCATCAAACGTGATTTTCATATTTTGGCTGCCGGTACCTACACTATTAGACTTGTGGCCATTTCATTTATGATATTTTTGTATTAATTATTAATATTATTTTGCATTAATATTCAGGTTCTCATAAAAGGCAAGGGAGAACTTGTGTTACAGAGAAGACTAAATGACAACGATAGCCATAAACCTTGGTACTGTATTTCCTGCGAGTTCTATCCTGAGTACTTCATTATATCAACACGTTACAAACTGTCCCATGGAACCACAAAATGAACAATCAAGTACAAACTACTTGCGAAATGCTAGGACAATGTTGATATGCTTTATCTGTATAATCAACAAAGATGAATGCTAGACTAGAATGCGCGAGATACTCGAAGGTGGACAAGCTAGGAACGACAGATGAACAGAGAAAAAAAAGGATAAATTGCGACCTGTTGGGAGGCTTCTGAAACAATTGAATCAGAACAGATTCAGAGCACCAAGTTCTCTCATCAATGGCAAAGCTTTCCTGGGTGTTGTCATGGCTGTCAAACATTTCTTTAGCCAATCACTTCAAACACAATTTTCCATAAAAACAACTTGGGCATTCGATCTAATGATGAAAGGTGAAGCTAAAAATGTTAAAGATATATATGAAGTCGATTGGAATTCAAAACTAGCATGTTTTAAGCATATGCATTACACTTTAAAGTCTAAACAAAGAGGTTTAGTGTAACATCATGAAAGCAGTTCAAGCAGAAATCCCCACGTATGAGGAGTGGGTTAACTTGGTTCAAATGATTAAGTTAGTTAGCAGATTGCCATTTAATCTCCACAACGCGTGGCACACAGTCGTATATCAGGCGAGGTCCAGTGGGAATTCAGTTAAGTTCAGACAGTTAGTTAATTTTGTAAGAATTGAGCCAAAAAAGTACAAAGTTCTGAAGAGAATTCAGGAGGAAAACATCAACCATGCAACTGGTGAATGCACGTGGTTTGAAAATAAGATTCCTAAAATTTCAAAAAATAGATTCCTGCTCATTTCAAAGCACTTGATTTAAAATAACTGCTGACTAAATCAGTTCCAATTCCGTTTTTTTACAGACTCCTTTTTACCATAGGTATTAAAAAATTAAATGGAAAATTAATTAGTGGATTTAATTCTTTTGTGGCAAACTTCAATTCCAATTCAATTTTTTTAAATAATCAATTCCAATTCCAGAATTTACCAACAATTCCAATTCTGGAATTGAATTGACCACATGTCTGGACCGGATATTTTCTTTCAAGAACTTGTGGGAACACTGCATTTGTTAATAATAAATTGCATAAATTCTATATATATATGTTTCCTTTATTGCAATTTTTTACTTCATAAAGTTACATTCAGGTTAAAAGGTTAGATCTAATATCATTTTCAGGTCATTATTTTCACTTGAAAGAGGGTGAAAAATACTGGTAGCATTCATGTTTTAAATTGCATTCTAATATCGATACAAAGTATATTCATGGTACAATACACTTGCATTTTTGCTCCTGATAATAGTTTTGTTTTTGTGGCATTTTTCTCTATCTTAATCCAGAAGATTGTGGAATCAGATACCCTGCACCTGCCTCATGATTTACCAGGTTTCATACATAAACTTGGATTGTGGGTTCCATACAATCTTTCATCATTCCATTGTTTCGTCAGTTGTCATGCTGATAAAGCATCTGTAAAGGGACATTTCTCTGAACTAGCTGTGATTCCAGCTCCTCTCCAACCCAAACCACCACCTATTGGCCCTCTTTGTGAAGATGCTGGTATGTCTGCAACCTGGTCATTTTATAGTGAGGAGATTTATACTGGGAAGATAATCATCACCATAGGCTTGCTTTTGGAACTTATATCAGTTAAAAAAGCTAAAGGAGTTAATGACTGGCACCATTCGTAGGCAGTGGGAAAGGATTTCTGTCCATGTTTCTAACCCCTGAGGCAAGATTAAAAAGGAGAGAGATGATTATCTGTATCTACCCTATTTGCCACCTTCAAAAACTGTGCAAACTTCTGTCCCTGAAAAAGAAAAAACTGGTTATGAAAAAGCCGATGACAATGTACCTTCAAATGATATTGCACCTACTAGAGAAATGGCTAATCAGGATACACAATGTTCCAGCTTTCCAACCTTGATTGAACTGGCAAGTACTGCCTTAAAGAGGTGCAATATTGTTAATGAAAGGGATATTAGAAATATAGAAAACAAATTTGAGTTGAGAAAAATGCAGCTGACTGTATTTCCGGAGGAGGTACAGTGTACAACCTAAATAATTTACAAAATAAAAAATAGGCCATTATAACACAACAAAATGAATGATGACTAGATTCGTTTTCAACTAGAACATACGTAAATAATATTAAAAAGAAGTCCGGCAGCTTTCAAAACATTAATAATCAACTGTGGACAAACATTGTCCAGTAGTTCCTGTAGGTTCTCAACATCATAGTAACGTTGTCTGATATGAATATATTCAGAACAACTTACCATGATGTGGCTTACAGTCAAACGTTCCTGGCAGGAAGAACACTCTGGAGGGTCCTCACCTGCCAAAAGAAACCTATGTCCAATTCTTAAGCGGCAAAGAACAAATTCTTCACAACGGTTTTTTCTACTGGACAATGGCCAGAAAACAACTTGTTGTTAAGTTGTACACACCAAAAATTGGACCACTTCTTTCGCAAATAGGTTTTGATAAATAACTCTGTAATCTGAGTATGGCAATTTAATATTTTTTGGTTGATCATTGAGTGCTAATTTTGCAATATTGTCGGCATACTTATTTATACCAAGTACGTTTTTGTGTTCCAAGCGTATGAAATAAATTTTAAATATCAAGGACGATGGGATGGTCTATGTCTAGATTCTCTATGGCTTCCATGCAAGACATAGAATCCAAACATATTACGAATTTACTCTTCTGAGAGCCAACGATATGACGGGCAGCCAAACAAATTGGTCTAATTAGTTTTGGTCTAATTAAAGCTCTGTACAGATGGAGCAGAACTAAACGATCTGCACTCCAGTCAAATCGTGAAACAGTCTTATGTAAATTTAAAGATTTCAGGCATTTAGTCCTCAGATATTTTGTGAGGAATGAAGGACAACTTGCTGTCAAATATTACCCCTAAGTTTTGTCTCTTGTCCAACAGGAATATCAACTCCATTCAAGGTCAAAGTGGGGTCTAAATGAAATTTCCACAGCTGACAAAAATGCAGGCATACTGTTTTGATCTAGAACATTTAAAACAATTTTCATCGGCCCATTTCTCAAGCATTTGCAACTGTCGCTCAATAGTATTCATATTTTTGACCTGATAGCAAATTAAAAAATCATCTACATATAGTTAACAGTTAATTCCGTTCAGCAAACATTTAACAATGCTATTTATCTTAATGTTAAACAATGTTACAGATAAAATACTTCCTTGGGGTACACAATCCTCCTGATCATAAAGATTGGAAAGGGTGGCACCCACAAGGACAGAAAATTTCTTTCCAGTTAAACATTTTGATATAAATTTGGGCATCCTACCACGGAAGCCAGCATTATATGAATCCTTCATTATTCCATACTTCCATGCATTATCATATGCCTTCTCTAAATCAAAATATATCGCTACCATGTTCTCTTTCTTAATGAATGCCTCCCTTACAACAAATTCCAATTTAATAATTTGATCAATTGTTGACCTGGCGCTTTCTAAAGCGACTCTGATGAGCAGTTAAAACAGCACGATATTCTAAATACCAAACTAACCTGCAGCTAACCATCCGCTCAAACGTTTTGCATATGCAACTCGTAAGAGCAACTGGACAGTAACTGTTGGGCTAAGTGGCATCCTTACCTGGCTTGGGAATAGATGACTTGGGCGTGACGTCACACCGCTTCCGTAAATATGATGCGCGCGCATACTCCGTGGCAGAAAATTTTAAACAATTCAGAACCACTCAGCGATCGCATATAAAATAATTTAATTATTAACTTTTATATTGTATAGATCTATAATACTATTTGTAAGTAATTCAGATTATATTAAGGGTTTGAGTGCCATTGAGTTGGAAATTTACAACGGAAAATTGACTGTGTCTAACAATGCCGATTTAATCGACCCTTATTAGTTATTCAATACCGGCTACAGAATGGATATGTGACATCAAGAAACTACCTTATATTCCTTAGCAACATGTCACTACATATCTGATTGACACACCCTGAGAATACACCAAGTCCAAGGCGAATATGAAAGCTTACCAGTCACTAGAAGCCTATGACATGTTTCAAGATAAACATGCCCGTATTGGTTTTTGTCTCTCAGAATGTAAATCCAATGCAACAATATATGTGCCAATTGAATGGCTGGTCAATGTCGATTGAATACTGACCAGTTACAGTCTTCGCAACATACATAGCTAGGCAGCCGAGATCACTATCTGTATGATCATTATCAAATGTTTGTGTGTGATGAACATTCTTGTGATTTTTTAAAATTTATTCGCCTACTGGGAATGGCATGTATATTTGATATACTATTGATCATGATAACACATTCTTACATGGTATCAAAGGGATATTTTATGCTAAATTTACTTCTATGAGATTGTAAGTAGGCAGCATGACATGGCTATAGATAAAGAGAGATATCTTATGCATGTATCAACATCCAGTGTTTGAGCCCATGATATCTTGTATGACTGTAAAGTTTAATTATACCATTACCCATATGTGAATATCACATGTGACCCCCAAAAATGTAGACAAACACAAAAACAGTCCTGAACGAATATTGAATTAATAGATACAGATTATTGAATGTCAATCTTTTTATTCTAATCATTTATATTATTACTGTACTTCAAGTAATTTTTACTCTTAATTGAAATTATATCAAGTAATCTATAGACATGTGTATGTAATTATAATTTGTGTGATTTTATATTAACATAGCTGTCTAAGTTCCGTGCTGTTTTAGATTAATTGTGTACATGTACAGTCCAAATTATACTTTGCACGATATAGACAATAATTATCATTTAGTAATTACACACTTATTGAAATTGACAGCACTGCATCATGAAATCTATTTTTGTGATAGATACAATACTATTACATAGTCTAAACATTTCCAAACTGCCAATAACTCTCTCTACATGTATTTGTACATTGGATAGTTGCCTCGATGCATCGATATCTTTTACATGCAGTTCCCTTTTGTGAAACATGGAAACTTTAATATATTATCTGACACTCAACCACCCCAACCTGCAGATAGAACTGCACTGCACCAACTGGACTTATGCCTATTAGATATTTGCATGGGCAGTTAAATTACTAGATTTCACTGCAGTCTATAATACAAATAGAATCTCTATATTATCTTCTGAAACATACAGGCATATGCTTTCTAATGCTATTTATATCTGGCCATCCATTCAAAACCCTCACATATTTGGAGAAGACGGGTATCCATAATCTGTAAACATTAAATACAATAGTTAATTCAAGACCAAATCTATTAGCAAAGTCTTCATGTAAAAGACCAAGTTTCGGCTTCAGAAAAACAAGCAGTACATGGTCTTCTACAGAGAGATAGCCCTGTATAAAAATGTATACTATCATTATTGTCCTTGATGACATAAAACCCGAAAACATTTGACTTCCTTGTTAGCGTGTCATTTTCTGCTCTAAGTCAATAAACCTCTTCATTACGACTCAGCAATTTTCTTTGGTACTATGGAAAGCACTCATCTTCCTTTCTTGGATCTATATCAAATAGCAGTACTTTGACTGACATTAGATCTACCTTGCATTATACATAGCTTCTCCTTTCTCAGCCAGCTTGTTTTTAACTCCATGACCTGTTCATGATGTTTGAAAATAGATTCACACCATTCAGGTACCATACCTAAAAAATAAACTATACACATTTTATTGTATTAAGTTTACCAAATGATATGGGTCTAGTTTACACATCATTCATAATTTGATCAACATCGATAAAAGCTATTTATAAATTGTTAAATGTAAAGGATAAATATGTAAACAATACGTTGGTGTATAGATGTATAAGGTTGTTAAAAAGGTAAAATCAAATTCTTAATCTTAGAAAATGGTGTAGTGAATAATGACTAGTTTTGATTAGAGGTAATTAAATAGATTTCTGTTAAAAGAGAAGACCTGCTTCTATAGAGGAAATAATAGATAAGGTTATGACATTAATTTAAATCCGAAACAAAGTGATCACTTACAAAAAGTTTGCCGAGAAAATCTGTCAAATGTTCATTCCAGCTTGTTCCAGTCGGCTTGTCAGATGGCCTTAATCCACAATGCACGTCTGTTTTCCTCAAAAGGGTTCTTTTCCTAGGTATGCTATAAAAGAGAATGCACTTTCCTCTGTTGATTTATTTGTGCAACCTACTGTCAATGTGGCATTGTTGTTGATTACTAAATCATGACATCGCAATGTCTCTTCGTTATAAATGAAAACAATAGCTGCGCATCAGCCTTTCTGCCACAGAGTATACACGCACATCAACTTGACCTAGTTTAAATAAACAAATTGACAGTGGCATCCCTCCATTCAGGGGAAAAGTCAGCACCATCTCAAATATCATTATAAATATCAAGCAAAGCCTCCAATGATGAGTGAGGCATGTGCTTTGATAGTATTTGATAGTGAATATCATCTGGGCCAGCAGCAGAGTCATGGGCTTTATTGAGAGAATCGAGGAGTTCTCTCATGGTGAATTCTTTATTGTACTCTTCATCATTATTGTATTAAACGGCCTCAAAGAATATAAACTTAAAACTACCCGCTTCAGGTTCAAGCTGAAATGGTGGTGAAAATTAAGAACTTATTGACAGATAAGCATGTTGTAAATAAACCATTCAATGAGAAATGTGAAGATAATCGAAGGGATCTTTTTTTAAATGTACCTCCAGGATTTCTGGACTCCTACAGGACCAACAGGGTAGTTTTGTTGAATTCCATTGACTGTACTGTGGATTACATGTTTTCGCCAATATGGTAAACGGCAGCATCCAAGGCACTGAAAGTATATGAAGATATTTCTCTACCTAAATCTTCAAAGATAACTTCACATTCCTTCAAAAAGAACACTGTCAGGTCATTTGATCTCATCTTTGAAATTTCCCAATCAATGAATGTCAGTGGTAACCAAACATTTGGCCGACTCGCTGATTAGAATGCATTTCTTTATAACATTAGCGAGACAAATAGGATAGTTTCTTTTTACACCACAGGTTTAATGTACCTTTTTTTTGATGGAGCAGCCATCTATTACCATCGTCAACATATTGCCAGCTTCCTAGAGACATTACCATCCAGTAATAAACTACTGCTATGTATCAAGGAGAGTATTCACTCACCTGTCTGTTTGGCAGCATTATGGTTGGTGGAGCGGCAGGAGATCCATATCTTTGATCTCAATCATCACTGGCTTCAATTAGAAATCTCCCTCAGAGAACTCGCCGCCACTGATGCTCAGAGAACTTTACTGCAGGGAGCATCCATATTCCAAGAGTTTCAGGCTCTAAATAATGACATCTTTGAAGAGCTCTTCAAGCCTGGTCTGTTCTTCCTGAGGTTCACAATCTAAACAAGGAATGCTTAGAAATTCTGTGATTCCATATGCATTCTTTGGTCATACGCCAAGTTCAGGATGGATGAATGAATGTTGTTTAATGACACATCGCCACAATTTAGGCCATTCAGTGTCCAAGAAAGTTTGGAAATAAAACCGTTTTAACGAATCTTTATAAAAAGTTAAAAAGCCAGATTAATGGCATTGATAAAATGTTTGTATAAGCTAGGATGTAAATTGTTAAGTATAAATGGTAAATATACATTGGTGTATAGGTGTATAAACTTGTTAAAAAGATAAAATCATATTCTTAATTGTCCAACAGGGTAAATAACATGTGAAATATAGAAGATAATGACTAGTTTTGACTAGAG
This sequence comes from Paralvinella palmiformis, assembly GCA_025642065.1. Lineage (NCBI taxonomy): Eukaryota > Metazoa > Annelida > Polychaeta > Terebellida > Alvinellidae > Paralvinella > Paralvinella palmiformis. Next base: position 80 of record JAODUP010001403.1, on the reverse strand, counting down.
GTAATTAAGTTGTATCAGATTTACATCTACCAATAATATGACGTATCCTCAGAAGACATCTGTGACCAGATAGATGGAAC
>JAODUP010001401.1:0-57395 GCA_025642065.1 Paralvinella palmiformis | reverse complement strand
TTATAATGTTTGACATGGAATCCTTGAGGAGATAGAGGATGTTGTTTTGTTGGGGTTACTGTTTTTACATGAGGATGTGTTTGATGTTGTAGATGTTGGTTGAGGCGTTTGTTGGAATATTTCTTATCATTTCTGTGAAGAGATAAAATAATTATTACAACTGAGAAAATAAGAAACAAAACTCCTGCTGCTATTATCAGTAAAATCTGCCACAATGATAAGAGTTGATTGTTTTCTGTATCATTAAGATCGTCATATTGATGAGATGTGGTAACTTGACGAGAAATGGTTATTGTTTCATTCGAAGTATTTAACATTATATCTGTTGTAATAAATCCATCATCTTGTGTACTAACAGAGCTGGTTGATGTATTAATAAACATCATTGTGTCAGTTGTTGAGCTGGCTAGTCTTGTGGTGGTATCAACTACAGAAGATAAAAATATCTTAATTTCAATAGTTGGTAAGTTCAGATCATGTATCATTAATATAACATATTAACCAATAAATATGTCAATCAATCAATACACTGATCTTTTATGTAAGTCGAGAAACAATAAAATGTTTATTGCACTTATTATTATTTCAAACTGAAGATGTCAGACATTTTAGTAACATATAATGTCATATGGATAAATCAGAATTTCATCTTCTTGTATTATGGAATCAGCTTAGTCCTGGTAAGCTGGAAACAAAATCCAACTGTTACAAAAAAAGATCAATACTGTTGTAATTTGGTCAATGAGCCACAGTAATTTACTGAATACTTAATTGTGAATCACAGTTAAAATGTTTCACTTTAATAACATAAGTACAATAGTAACCGAAATGGCTAATATGCCGACCTTAAACCAATAGTACATAATTTAAAGTTTAATAAATGTACTGGCCAAATCTGACTACCTATATATAATAAACCGAATAGACCCCACTTGAAAAATTATATTCAGTCATGGAAAACTAATTTACTCTTGTTATTTCAATAAATCACTAATGGTAATTAAAGTGGTGAAAGTGTATATTAATAAAATAATGAAATACTCTAAATTTCTGAGAGATATAATGAAAGAGCTTGCGTAAATCATCTGCTTGATGTGAAACTGTACATGGCAAACATACTGAACTATCACAATTTTAAATTCCATTTGGTCAATTCCAATTCCACATCAAATTGAGCAATTCCAGTTCAATTCCAAATTTATAAATTCCATTTCCGTTTTTTTTGCCCATTCTAACCATTGAATGGGGGTACATTCCTAAATAGAAATATCTTTATATTGATTATAGGTATATAATGGTGGTATCACAGTGTTGTGGGCCGCCCACAGTATGCATACCATTTTAATTTGTTAAATGTTCACGTGGCTGCCAGGTGGTGTGCATAGATGATATATATATATATATATATATATATATATATATATATATATATATATATATATAAAATGAACCAAAGTTCTGGATCAATTTATTTCCACTATATTTGTAACACTACATGTAAGTCTTAACATGGTAAAACAATACAAAAGCTTAACCATAAGGCACTTTTAGCTAAAGAGATATTTGATGATATCAAGTGGTGGATCGTGGTCTTTAGTGCATCCCCATGTAAAAGTGTGTTTTGTAATCATCAGAGATGTGTTTATATTCCACTGTCCAGTAGAAGCCTTGAAATGAATGTTTTTGCTTGGTTCCGGCGAGCAGGGGTCAGATCCTGTGTTTTTCACAACCTTGCTGGGTACTCAACCACTTACATTTGGTAACTTTACAAAATATCTCAAATGATTATTAAAACAGTAAGTCACAGTTTGAGGTGAGGAGGGACAAACTTTGAATCCAGATTGGCATTCCGGGTGAGATTATAAATTTAATTAATTCTTAAATAGCAATATCTCTATTTAGGTTACTGGTATGGTATGTGGTGGTGTCATATCCAGACCATTTAATTGGTTAATCGCTCACTTGGGGTGCCAGGGTTGGTGGTATCTGATATTATATATATATATATATATATATATATATATATATATATATATATATATATATATAAGGAACCAACGCTCTGGATCATTAGTGAGCTCCGGTAACAAGAGATCAAAACTTTTCCAGAGATTAATTTCTCAGCTCACAATATCGTGGGTGACTGACCATGTTAAATGGCGCTGCCGTCTCCACTCAATTATTGAAAATAAAGGGGGACGTAGCCCACTCTGGCTCCCCTGTGAGTGGTGGGGGAGGAAGTTTCTCAACCACTCCCACATAGAGGCTGTGCTGAATTAGCAACAACCTGTGGATGCTCCACGAAAAACAATCCACTCAATCTGGATCATTTTGGTTCCAGTATATTGGTAACACCACATGTAAGTGTTAACTTTGTAAAAATGGTAAATTAATTTGTGGATTTTATTTTTTGGTAGGAAACTTAAATTGATTGTTTTTCAATTCAAATTCGATTTTTTTTAAATAATTAATTCCAATCCCGCAACGAGCATTGACAGAAATAATGGGTGCTGTAAAAGCACCACGAAGGATATAAACCATTTAAAGCCAGACACATTGATCAATAGCGATTTTAACTTGCCCAGATTACAGTGGCACAATGGGAAACTAATATCGGTGATACAAAAACTGAACAGAAAAGTCTAAGCCACTACTCGAACTCATGGATGCATTATTGTTAAATCAATACATTCTAGAACCAATCAGACCAGTTAACAATATCTTGGATCTAATCTTGAGTAATACTGAATAGCTCAGATCCACAATTACCCCTCACCACCCACAGTGCCGTATGTCCATAGCATTTAGACATAACTACATAATAACAATGTCGGTTACCACTAGTCACTGAATGGAAAACAAGGCACCATTATCAAAACTCAACTATAGTAATGCTGATTTCGACGAACTGAACCAAGCACTAAATGAAATAAATTGGACTAATGATCCGGGAGAAGAATGAACCAAAAAAACACACATAACTTCTTAACCAAAGTGGAGCAGGTCTGCAGAAATATTTTCCCCCTTAAGAATTAAAAATCTCAAACAAAACTTTTCCCCAGTGAAAGAAGAATGATTAGCAGGAAACGAACTTGACCAATGCAATAGATTGAAACCATTAAGCACTCAAATAAATACAGAAAAACTTCCTGAGTACACGCCATGATGTGGAAAACCTGATAAAGGACATTCTAACCGTATCTGCTAAACAACAAGAAAAACATGCAATAGCGGCAATAAAAGAGAAGTCTACATTCTTCTATAAATATGCATCTAAGTATAGGAAAACCAAATCAAATGTAGTCCCCTGAATCAATGAACAAGGGCAAACGTTTAAACAGACATAATAAATTGCAGAAAAGCTAAAGCAGTAAATGTACTATATAAAAGTGTTATCACTATCAGTCAAAGAAATTCTGAAAAAAGATCCAAACATGCTCAGAAATGTTTTCGTGATCTAAAAGAACAATAAGATACAACAAAATAATGTCAACTTCTCCCAAGTGAACATTGAAAAAGCAATTGATAAATTAAGTGGCAACTTGGCTGGTGAACCAGATGCTTTCCCAGCTATATTACCTAAGAAACGTAAACTGTCCCTTTCTAAACCCATGTATACAACTGATCAGAGAATCCAGGGACCATTGAAGCCAAGTATCCCTATTACTGGCCATGTGTTTCTAACACTTCTCTCTCCTCCTGATATATTTTTTTTTGGGAAAGCATGCCTGGACACTCGAATAGGAGGGTTGAATACAGAAGTTTACGACCCGGAGTCGTAAACGTTTGGAATCAACAGTTGGATTCACACCAATCACTACATGGGACAATCGGTTTTGTCGCAGATCGCATAACTGCATTTTTGTAAATTATAATATATATATATATATATATATATATATATATATATATATATATATGGAATATCGGCTGTAAGCATATTAAAATACGCTGATCAATTTGCGACAGTGCTAGCGTCAACCAATCAAGGACCGCGTAAGAATCCGTTGGAAAGATGGCGACTCGTGCCGTTGCTGATAGTGTTTGCTTTTCACTGACGACTAACGACAAAAAGAAAATACTAAAGGCCGAAAAAAAAAAACAATTGGAGAGATTGTCAAATCTCAACTACCGGAGGATATATGCAATACCCTATGTTTAGTCTGAACTATAGATTAGGCACATATTCTACATTCTTTCAACTATCTAACTTAATGATACCTAAACAGGTCTACCATATCATTTATGGGCAACTGATAATGTTAACGACTGACACTGTTGAAATACATAAAGGTTCAGCAGTGAGTACCAGCAGGTGGATTCTCACTAAGATTCACTCATATCCTAGTCAATCACAGGTAATCATTACTGTAATTATCTGTTCCAGAGGCAGTGTAATTGAAGTTGGTTACATTATTTTTTTAATAATTTTGTGATTACTTTAAAAATTACAAAATATTTGAAAGGTGATAATAGGCCAAATCATGAAATAAATTGGTGCATGTTTTTTAATATTGTTTAATATTAATAATTGCTACCGTTAAGTCCTACATACCAAGGCCAAGACAGCTTAGGAGAAGTGTTTCTGGAGCAAGTTCTGTGAAACCCATTCATCAAAGTGGATATCAGAACTCGTTTGAAATGATATACCCATATATCTTCAATTTGGTGGAAAATGAATTGGAGAAACCCCTTCGAAATGTGTGGTAACCAGGATTATTTCATATTAACGTCAACTTCACAGGAATATGGTGAAGTAATATGGGTCCATAGTTGAAGGAGGAGGTCGCCCAACATAAATCCATATTTAAAAAATGAAACTTAATTGCACAATTTATTTTTGCCTTATCGAAACCTTGGTGAAATGTAATAATATTTGGCTGGAATATATGAGATTTTGATGCCTATGAGCTGACCTAGATATTGAAGGAGCTTATCATTGATAGATTTATAAAATCTATGACACTTTTCTAATAGAACTGGAGTGACATTATGCTCTTAAGTATTTATTAGTTCTCAGTATGTAAACTACCCAATTCTGAATTAGCTAAATGTATCAGATGTTATAGTCACAACAGTTAACAGAAATTTAATTGAGTGAGTATTTTGTTTCCCATCAGACACCCGATGTTGGATCAATGTTGGGAATTGGTCGATTTTAGATCGCGACGTCGCACAACGGGAACCCAATGCATATCCAATGTAGCTGGGCTGGGTTATATCGTGTTGGATTTAGATCGGTATTGCGATGTTGGATCAATGTTGTATTTTCCATTATATATAATTTACTATTTTAAGATTATCATTTGAGAAGCCGTTATTGTGTGTATATCTGTTATGATGGTATCTGGTGGAACTTCGCACCTAATTGATATACATTTGTTCAAAACCAAGCCACAACTCTGGCTATAGCTATCAAGCGGCCTAGCTATATCTATCCCACAATCCCCGGATTCTGACGTCACGACATCCTAGGCTCATCTGAACCACTGACCCATTGACCTAAATAAACTTGACCGAGCAGTCAGTAGCGTTTGAATTGGCCGACATAACCCAAAACCGGAAATTTATTGTGATGAGTACATTATAATTTTGTGTGCTCAGACAATCCATATTATTCCTCTCCTATTATATGCCATGAAATATATAAAAGTCGTTTTATGCAAGTCGGTATATCTAATTTAATTGGGATCAAACGCCAGAGATAGGCCAGGGGTTGTCGTACAGGTCTAAATAGAATAATAGTTAAGTTTAATTTCCCGCCAAAAAAAACCCGCTTTAACAGCTATTTTAAATGTGTTCCTTATACATACCGATGAAAATATATTCAGTTTGTATTACTTCCATGCATATCGCTTATGCAACCATCAATAGAACAATGATCCACCACCTTTATTTTTCCAGTCTGCGTTCCTATTTCCTCGACCGAAAGTTGGGACCTGTTTGCCATCAAATCGGCGGCCGTGTTCGGTCTATTTTATTTTAGGGCAATGCGCTGACCTATATATGTATATAGGTCAGTGATTTGAACATAGCGCGGCCATTTTTTCGAAACTATAGAAATTCTAGGATACTTGACGCATCTTTTTTTCTGGTAAGTATGTTTATAAGTTATACCAAACTTGTGCATTTAGTAATATGAGTTGTCATGAAACATGATGCTGCGTAAAGTTTCTTGAAATATCATTTCTTTTGTTGTATATTGATCGATCAAGTTGTCGGACTTCAATCACTCAGCAGGCGTGTCTACGCGTTGCTAGGTTAGGTACTGTAATTGACATGTTAATGTTAGGGAGCGACCATTTGACTTCCAGGACAGGGCTGGATTTTTTTAGACTAGAAAATAAAAGTCCTGTGTTTAGTGAATGAGAACTTTTCACATTTCAGATATAACTTATTTTCTAATTTAGATGATTTGTTTCTGTTTCATGATTATGGTTTGTTTTAATAACGTTCTCGCTATAGTATTTTCAGTCTCGGGGGGGGGGGCTATTCATGAAAAAGGATCAAATCTGTAAAATGCTGAAAAGTTCAATACCTCCGATTTGCACTCATTTTCATTTCTCAGAAAAACGTTTGTCTGGGAGACAGTGGGGGAGTGTCTGTAAATATAAAACAATGCTTATATCTTAGAAATGGTAAATATGAATATTATGAGCCAAAACGTTATTACTTATTGTTGATGACTTATCAAAAGTTGATTACAGTCTTTCATTTGGCACCATGACCTTTGAAATTATCGAGGTATAATTAAGCTGCATGGTTAAAACCTATTATTTTGTTTCAAATTTAATATCATGTCGCTCACTCAAAAACAGTCCCCTGGTCCCTCTATTGCATATTTGCAGCCATTTATTTTAGCGAGCCTTCCATGATGACCAAGGAAAGTTTTGCTATTACAACTATTCTCGCTATTTTCAGCATAAACCAACAAATATTCGCTCCCAATAATTTTTACTGTTGGTTACCTATGTGAAAGTAGCAAAATAAAAGGCAGAAAGTAGGTAATGGCTTTACAGTATGCATGCCTCCCCATCCGTTGACACATATGCAGAAAGTTATGCACAGGACAACTCTGACAATGTGATATCTAGTTATGGATCTGAGAATTTGTTAGATGATGATGGTGAAGAGCTTGACATTGGAAAGGATTTGCAGACTGGCAGTAAGAAATGCATGTACAAGAACTGCATTTCAAGAAGCGATTGGAATCCTTAGACGATATTGGCACCATGTTTCAAAAGCTGCTTGCATTCTTTTGCATACACCTAGACATGTACAGTTACAGGATAAGTGTGGTAGCTAATATATTCATTTTGGACTGGAGTTGGTTATTATAGATGCTATTCATATGTTTGCAGCTATGGACATATTATGCACTTTTGTTATTTGAGGAATATATCTTTTATAAATTTGGCTATGTTAATAATAATTTCACCAAAATAATGTACTGAACAGATTATTCGAATTTGATTGGCCATCCATGAAACTATTCAAACTTTTGGCAGAGTGCTATTGTGTTGGCATATAACTTGATTGTGAATTCCACTACTGTATGATGTATTGTACAAAATAGAATTAGTGTACTTGTATGTTGTCATGTTCTAGATGAATATTTAATTCATTTTTATTTTGAACAAATCTTATTGCAGCTGTTTTTTTTATTATCATGGGTGCGTTATATTGTGCAGCTGATTTAACCATAATGAAATTTCATTCAAAATATTTGTGGCGGATGTAATTGATGTATGTATATATATATATATATATATATATATATGTAATGAAACCTTACTGCACCAGTCTCTTACATTCCAATCAACCATGATGCTGGTATAGTAACACTATCAATTCTATTTGTTGTATATATATTATTGTGTTTCTTGTGTGAATGTGTATATAAATGAGAAAGATATTGTATAAGCATTTTGCTTATTGTCAATTGAATAAATATGTTTACATCAACCATAAAGAAACTACTGTTATCCAATGTTGCAAATATTACTTTGATCCAAATTTCAAATCCACACAATTTCATAACATTGGTCCAGCGTTGAAATCCTAACGTTGAACCAATGTTGTAAATATTACATTGATCCAACATTGAAATCCTAACGTTGATCCAATGTTGAAATCCTAAAGTTGATCCAATGTTGAAAATATTACGTTGATCCAATTTTCAAATCCAACCATTTTCATAACATTGATCCAACGTCAAAGGACAACGTTGATCCAAGTCTGGTGCCTGCTGGGTTAACTATGATGATGGTAACTACTGTAATATATACTGAAGATTCTACTCCCTAGATAATTGTATTAGTTAGAAGAAATACTCCTTAAATAAAGGAGGAGTTGGGGGAGCTATAACTTCAAGAGAAGCGCAGTAGTCTGTAATAGACTTTAAGAGGCACCGAACACAAAATTAAGTGTTCTTTCTATCAATAATTATTTTAGACTATCTAAATATAGTATTTGACAGCATGGCATATTAATGCAACATAAGTCATATTTATAAAATGATCAAAAATATTTTCCAGGTCATTTCTAAAGTGGAAGTAAAATGAGTTGTGGTAAACTTCAGAGCAACATAACACTTATCCATTTTTCTATACCACACTAGATATTTGTAGTACTGATACAAATACAAAAGAAATATTTTCTTTAAAAACAAACACCAACATCAATATTTTGTTATGACACTGGACAAATGTCTGAACAATGCTTAAAATAATGTAATTAAACAATAGGAAAAGTACTTTGCTCACCTGTTATTGTAATAATACACATAATAGGTGGTGTCTGTAGTTGTTCTGGTTCAATGGCAAATGTCATTTTGCTAATTTTTGAAGTATCACTCAAATCCACTGTACATATTTGACTTGAATGGCAATCACATCCACCATCGGGTAGTTTAGGGTTACAGTTCATTGTTATATTTGGGCCAAAATCACCAGGTACTGACACAGTAATAGTCACTTGCTTTGGAACCACAGCTGGGTGTCCACAAACCACTTTATTATTACCTATTTTGACATCTATCTTTTTCTTATAATCATCTATCATTTGGGCTGAAATGATAAAATTAGTCATATTAAAGTAATATAATTTTTATTAAGAAAAACATTAAACGTGTACGTACATTTCTATAGACATAAATACATAAAACTTTCAACAAGTTCTTGAAGTAGTAAAGTTTACTTGGTTTTGATGTAAAATTATGTATTTTTTCCATGCAGTGTTTCTTCAAATCCGATTTGTGAAAAGTATATTTTATCAATATTCTGATTATCAAAATTAATGTGATATACTTTAGCAGATGAATTAGTAATTCGTGTACACTAACTGAGGGTTATTTGAACAACAAATGGTCAATATTAGTTGAAAATAAAATAAAACCTGATGAGAACAAAATGTGAAAGAAATCCTTATAAAGTTTTACTTCTTGTACTGGCATGATGCAATAGAAACAAACCACCTTATTGAAATTGAAAAGGCACATTGATGTGACACTATATTTTACAAAAGTACTTAAGATGTTTCCACATTTCATAAAAATTAGTACATACCTGTTACTACAGTTAAAGTAGTAGTTGATTCTGTTGAAGAACTACCAACAACTACTTTCACAGTGTATTTACTGCTTTCTGCTTGTGAAATCTCTCTTAGAACCACACCGATGCTGTTTGTTTCGTTAATGTAGTCAATATTATAAGAGCCAAATTTTCGGAATTCATTCGTGTGAGTATTATAAGACAGCATTGTATCACCATTTGCTTCTCCTTTAAGCCATTCTACTTGATCAAATGGTGATTCATATATCCAATTAAAACTAGCATTACCACCTTCCAGTGCAAAGAAAGTAGGCAAAGGTTGTATTTCTGAAGAGAGATAAATCAATAATGACAATATAATTGTCAAAAAGGAAAGTGAGAAGTGATAATTGTATTTGTTATTAAAGAAGTATTAATTTTCATACTGCGTTCAAAGGCAAATGTATAAATAAAAATGAATATGTACAAAAATAAACTTCACTTGGATATGATGTATACAACAAGGAATAAGTACAAAAAAGTCAATGTAATATAGGCTCCGGACCCAGACGTACACTACAGTAGTTTAAACTCCCGCACTTCAATTGCGCATGCGCACCTTCTCAAATATCTGGTAGAATATATAACGCACTGCCGGCTACCGAACACCGTACGAATTTACTAAAGATCCGGCACTGTCTACGTCACCCTAACACTAACCCGAAGTAATTGAGTAATTATTTCAAGGTAACAGGCAAGCAATATGGCATGTGGGGTGTGACTGACCAAGTTAAATGAGGCTGCCGTTTCAAATGAATTAATTAAAAAGGAGGACAATAAAATCCCATGAGGACGTAATACACTTTGGCAGTAACCACCATCGGAGTATTTTGGGTCCATCTTTCCGTGTTGCTCCCCTATGAGTAATGGGGGAGGAGTTATGAACTGCCACTCATTAGTAAAAGGGACCACACATGAAATAAACTATCGCACTTTCTTGCGATAGAATCTGGATCATGAAACGAAAACACAAAAATCAATCATAAGTACAAGAATAATCATTTATCTCCCTTTATTTATTATCTAATAGTTGTCAATTAAAACATGGCTTAGTTGGAGCTGCATATTGTGGCATTTCATGACAGCAGACGCATTATAAGTTCTATGCGCCAGGAAAACCGGAAATATGTCGGACCAATAGCTATAAAATTGCGTTTACGGATCCGGAACTATAGCCACTTCGTATAATATATATGGTAGCAAAATCGGTCAACTGTTTTTAATTGGTTTTGTCATGCAAGCCATGATATATGTCATTAATAATTGTGATGTTATTAAACGCGGTTTTCAGAACATTAAATCTTGTTTGAGGTTGTTGCAAACACTATGTCGCACTTGTTTAATCTAGTTTGCATGCAAATGATAATTTTACTGCACAATGGGGGAATCTACAAGAGTAAATATTCTTTAAAATGTTAACGGGTGGTATATCCTGTTCACAGATATATATATTTAATTACTGACTATTACATGTCATAAGAATTCATTCAGATGCCTATGTAATATATCTTCTAAATAGATCACTGAATCTTAACAAGAAAACAGGTATCTAGCTAAACAGACAACCTCTGGTAATTGGTACTTGTAGTTCCCTTCTATATTAGGAGAACCACCATCAGGTCGAGTTCTTGATGCTATAATATGTAGCTCTTCTGCAATGTACTGCATATAGATAATCTCTAGTTAAGGAGTCAAGTGAGTAAATGTGATCTTCTGGTATAATACACAGGGTCAGTCCTGAACAGTTCATTATTAATTGAATTGACTGAAGAACTATTTCCCAGATAAGGAGGGATTGGATAAAGTGTTGTATTCATTCAAGAAACCAAGTGCATACGTCCTAGAGTTTGTAACATAAAATATCATATGATAAAGGTCCATAGTCACACACAATACACAGTGGAAATCAATCGGACTGCTTAACGATGTCTCCTGGGAGCCAAGATTGTCCTAAGAGCCAACTGTTGTACAGGCACGCACAAGATATTTCTTGAGAAGTCATTAACAGAATCATAGATATGAAGTTAATGACCACTGCAGTAGGCCAGGAGGTTGAGAAATCTCAGTGAGATCATCTGGCTTGCATCACACTTCAGGAACTCTTAGACTGAGCTACGGTGTGGAGTTTAAGATGTGGGGTTTAAGATGGCAGATCATATAAGGTCAAGAGGGTTTTTACGATTGTAGTTCAGCTGTGGGATGATAGGTCCTTCACAGATAGTATACTGACGGTAATTTGATGCTCAACAGTGCCAGGGTATATAATAATAGTAGCAAAAAGAGTCAAGGTGATCCGTGTCATTATGGCAGGAATGGGTAATAAACCAAAGACCAAGTACAGACCATAGGTAGCATTGTACGGTGGTAAATGCAGCAATCGTCCCAGAGTCTCCCTTTGATAGGCATCCGTGCTGTTAGAGGTAGGACCTCAAGGCCATATACAAGCTTGAGCAATACATAACAATTATACGGCTTGAAACTTGCGGCGAGATGAAGTCCGTTGAGCTCTTGTAGGCCAGCACTTATCAGTTAGTATGTTGTGCGACGGCATTTTCTGATGAAGGAATTAACTGAATTTATGTCTTTACACCATGGGTTTCATCTGCCGCCATATCTAGGGGATGGGTATAATAGACCGAACCCGATAATTCTTTGAACTAGAGACCTTGTTATGGTCGTTGTGCCCCTAAATTCATATCTATCCATTTGCGAGTCATCTTCCGCAATGTGCAAAAGCCTACAGAAATACGCCTTGGTGTTTAGTTATCATAGTTGAGAGAAAAGAATCGAGCTCAGTGGCGTACATAGTAGAGGGGTTAGGCAAACTCATAGTCCAGGTACAATGCAAATTTTATCAACAAATAATCGGATGCAGTGGTAACTTTAGACGGGACAAGCAAGCCTGAAAAGGTGAGTTTTCAAATGGTGAAGGAAATAATCTATGCTATTTAGTGACTTAACATGTTCAGGGAGTGAATTCCAAAGAGTAGAAACAGCAACTGAAAAGGCTAAAGTTCAAGAATGAATTTTAATCTTGGGAACAATAATGTTGATAAACTCAGCGTGAACATTCTTGAGATGTTCTGCAAGTATGCTGCTATGAATAACGGGGAATGTTCTTCAACGAGTCTATAAACTCAGAAGCCATGTAGTTATGGATACATGGAAAATACTGGTGGTCACACTGTATGTTATTCTCACTCAACTGATTATGTTGTAGAGATATATAGTATTTTAGCTGGCACGATAAGGATTCTTTATCCTTCTGGTTAGTAAGCTGTAATAAATAATTTGCCCATGCTTCAGGAGCCAATTCTGTGCTACAGTCTCACCCAGAAACGTTATTTCCTGAGGCATGGTGTTCTACAAACAGCGTTCTCTGACTATCATTTAGTAGAACACTGGTCTCTAGTGGATCGTGTCAATCACTGATGTGTAGGCTGTCTCTCTGGGTAGGACATGTCATCATTTTTGCGCTACTGTTTGTCATTTAGTTAAAATATATGATCAATTCTAGATGATGAGCCTTGATATTCGTGAAAGGGTCGGATAGTGGTATCACCACCACACACAAGTCTATGCTCAGAGCAGAATTCACGGAGCATTATGTCCTGTTTACTCTGAGGTACACGAGTATCACATAATCAATTCATGAACTAAATCTAGCACTTCCTGATATAGGACAATATCGAAATTGGAATTACCAGCTGGCATAAATGTGTTGATGACAACGATATTCCTATATAATTTCAATTTAATTGGCAGAACCGATTCACTACAACATTGCTGAAGTTTAACATAGTTATACATATTAGTATGCCATAAGGCTAGCACTCTACAGTGTCCTCGGTGCCTATGTATCATGAGTTGCTGGTTATATTCATGATAACATATATCTGTGTTCCTGAACCCTGGGAATTACTCATCAATGATTATTTTTTCATGCGTGAATAGCCAATGTTCTTGTAAAAACAATAAACATCAATCCTTTATAAGATCATTTATCTACACATGATTGGCTTTAATGTTCTCAACATTGAAAATTCCTAGTATTATATTATGTGATATCAGGGCTTCTGTTCTATATGGAGATTGGCTAGGTCTAAAATACCCGGGCCTTTTGTTGACAGTTCATCGGTGCACATCCTCCCGATGTTATTTTTAATTATTTTCGCATAATGACCTAATCCAAAATGGTGAAATGTCATTTCCACGTCGAAATTATTTCAGTTATTTCTAAATTAAATCGATCTTCAAGCCTGAACATCTTGTAACTTTAAACTAATTATAACTCCCCACTTATCGAGAAATACATAAATAGTTCGAACTTTGCGGAGATCTACTTAAAATCGCCACCAAAATATTGCCGTGATATGGCTAGAGCCAATAATCATATTTTTCCGAAAAACAAGTATTAAAAACAATGGCTTAATTTGGGATGTTGATTGTTTTACGACCACTTTTGTGCAGAATGTTATCACACTTGAAGGATTCCTTCCTTGCATTAATTATGGCATCAGATTTTGTGTGATACAGATTCAGAGTAAAACAAGGTAAACCATTTTGTATGTGGTGTAGACAAAATGCCAAATTTCACTAGCATTTGATTCTAATAAACTTATTTAAATAATCTTTAAAAAAGGGAATTCTCACAAAACTTTATCAGTTGAATTTGTGCCGCTGATATACAACTTATACAAAGCACTTCATAAACAAGTTGCTCAGACACAGTTTGAAAATTGTATGTCATTAACACTCATATGCAGAGATGGAGTAAACAGTAAAGGGCTATAATCGATTATGTGAATTCAAGTAATTATACTTTTCATTTCCAGATTTAATGCAATTATAATTGATCACATTGTAATCGTAATAAGCAAATACTTCGGGTACAATTATTTAGAAAATCATGCCCTCATAGAAATTGATATACTCTTTATTTACCTATAATTATATAGGAATCATTGGACACATTGAGAGTACCTTAGCTAATATACAGACATTCATAGCACTTATAACTCTGTTTAATTACACAATAACAACGAATGGATCAATTTAAGTTAAACAAATGACTTGAGTTTGGAATAACGATTCCCTATGCCTTTCAGTTTTACATGGTAAGGTTGTTAGCTTTGCTCCTGATATCATAGTAAGTAAGTATTTATTTCCAATTTCAATCTTATAATGTACATATAATGTTATTTTACAATGAACAGACTTGAAAAATAAATATAGAATATAATTTTATTGTTCGTTATTTCTTACTTAGAATTATGTTTTCGACAGAAGGTATGTGCATTTTATGTATTTATTGATAGAATTACCCTATGAGGAATATATTGATGCATTTGAAAGACTATAGGTGTTCTGGATCATGGTGAATATAATGAAATATGATTATTATTGCCAAAGTGCTAAATATACGACATATAGGGCCGTTAAGCAATGCATTAAATAAAGCACGAATTTGCCAGGAAATTGACCATCAAATGTTCTCTATAGGATTCACATGCGGAGACACTACTGGCCATTCCATGTATTCAATCCCTTCAGTTTTCATGATATTGACCACTGTGCCAGCTCTGTGAGGTCTGGCGTTGTCATTTTGGTACACACAATTATGCCCAAATGTCAGACAAGCAAATGACAATAACATTTCCTCCAAGATCTGTAGGTACTGGTACTGATCCAGGTTTCCATCGAGGATGATGTGAAGGTCACATGTTCCACCATGGTGGAAAGCACCCCATATGGTAACTCCACCATCCCCTGCTTGGACTCTAGGTACGATGTAATCTACGAACATCTATCCGGTAAAGCAGGAATCTGCATTCATCGCTGAAGATGACATGCTGCCAATGACCTGGTCGCCAGCGGATTAATCGCAGATTCACTTGCATTCTGGATACTGGGGTATTAGTGAACCGTATCCACTCAGCACGAAGGGTGTTTGCTGACTTGGTATGCCCATTTCGGCACAAACGTAGCAGATATCGGTCTTCTCTTTTTGTTGTCTTCCGAGGACGTCCAGGTCTAGCTCTGGGTGTGGGTACACCCGTCTCACGATTTCTCTTAAGCGCCTTTGACACTGTTCCCTGTGCTATACCATGACGACGACCTTCTGCTTGGAACCCATACGCCACATGGCAAGAACTCGTCGATAAATTCCTTTATTAAAATGACGGACCATGATGTCAAGAAAGTTGCCCAAATATTTCAGCAAATTCCGCCGGCACGCCAGAGTACAACTAGAGATATCAGTAGCTCTCCTCCTTATTTATAGAGCTTCAGATATCACGCCACATGTACATTGGGTGTTTTATTGGTCACCCACTCAATAAAACAATATCACGTATTGAAATCTTATACCAAAATACTCGTCACGTATCAATGATTACGCTGATGCTGTTCCACCAAAGAATGCAAAGGATAAAAAATATATTCCATATTTATTTTCATATCTGTATAATACATATATAGAAATTAGGGGATCAATGTAGCCAAAGCTGTCTTCCAGTTGACCCATAACTAATCAAAGTAAATTTGTCAACTCATAGACTATGCTGTTAGTGTATTTCCAAGTCTGGTCGTTTGTCATTAATCAATATGGAAATAACCAGGTACCAAGGCATCAGATGTTTAACTGGGCTTTATGCACTGGCCACGATAAGGGTTGATTTATGTTATCGATGCTCAGTATGTAGCTAAGATGTAACTTTTCAGAGTTTTCTTAGTTTATGATCTTGATTTACAAGTGCAAAAGGTACGAGCAATACTTATGAAGTGAATGAGTTTCCATGGAAACCACACGATTAATTTTATTCAGGAAATATTTAACATACATCTCATCTATACCCAATATATTTGCTTCTATGATCTTGGTGGATTGTTTACAAATCTTGTTGATAGCTACCTTATCAGAACACCTGATAGTGGACCACCAGAGTGTTATGTCATAGCAAATTATACTTTCTCTCTCGAGGTATAGAATACATGAAGTATATCACTATTTACACATAAAGAGTTCAGTAGTTTGAGGAAGAACTTGATAGCATGTTAACTTGTTGTTGATGATGACATCAATATATTTAAGTGTTTGACATATTTGCACAGGATTATGTTTTATCATAACATGTTCTTGGGTAATATCACATTGCCTAGAATAATCTGTGTTTTATAGTTGGTTTCATCACTATTTGTAATCAGCCCGGCAATTACTATGTCATCAATATATTTTATCAGTACACAATTATCAAACCGAGAATGTATAACATTTGTATATATTATGAAAAGTAAAAAACATAGTACACAAGTTTGGGAGTCACCTGTATTAATGGCAAGAATATTAGAAAGTATGTCATTTATACGCACACGTTGTTTCCTGTCAATCAAGAAATGTAGCATGACTTTTCATAGTATTGATGAGACAGTGAGTGATTTAAGAAGGTGATGATGGTATCATGCTTTAAGGTGTTGAAAGCCAAGCTAAAATCTACAAACAATAACCATACAGAAATATATTTCTTGTAGTGATGTTTAACAGTAATATTGCTTAATAACAAACCGGCATCCCTAGTGATCCCTTTTCCTGTAAGAAATTTCACTTAGGTCGAGATGGTAGTCAATTTCTGGTAATAGATATTTCAGAACAATCCGTTCTAAACACTTAAAGGGACAAATGTGAGGGCATTTGGCACAACCGTGTTTGCCCATGGCACTTTGACTATTGGAGTTTTCAGCGCCAACTTTGGCTTTAATATCTCCGATGATCAAAAGCATGTCATCTGGTGGCCCTTTGGAGACTGCTTGTTTCAGCTGTTTATACCAGTCTTCCTTGTCCTCTTTGTCATATTCATTGGTTGGGGCGTAACACAGAATGATGGTAAGCTTGCTGGGTTTGGAGTTGAAGTGTGCTTTGGTCATCTTATCATTCTCATTCCAGCAAAGTGTTGGCCTTCACTTTGGAGATTACCAGGGCTACTCCACGAATGTGTGTATCTCTATGTTCAGACTATAGGATGGTTGAACCATTAGGGGTCACTTGTCGCCCGGACCCAGTCCATCGGCACTCACTCACTACTAGGATATCCGGTGTGTATCTTTTCATCTAGCGAATGACTTCTGCTAACTTTGAGGTCTCATTCGTGGTGCGGACATTCCCAGACCCTATGCAGATATTGATTTTGGGACCGAGCGGACTATCTTTCACACCTATGCCTTTCTGCTGTAGGCTTTGAAAAGAAGTGTTCATACTGCCAATTGTCTGGCTCAAGTCCGTTATGGGGCCCCTAATGGTAGTTGTAATTGTTGTAGTTTCCGTAACACTATTAGGTTTTCCGGGTGAGATTGTTAGCCCCATTCCCAACCCCCAACCTGGCGGACCAGGTACTGGCTTTCGTATGGTTCATACTCTGAGATCTACCCGGCATGGTTACACCTGCAAGGAGTTTATGTCCCTGCCTGTATAGCTCCCAGAGTCCTTGAGAGACGCAATATATCAGAACATCGGCAATATATCAGAACAGAGGTCCTGTAACTGCCCTAAATTTGATTATATTAGTACATATGTTTTGATATGTTTGGTGGGTTAGTTTAGTTGTAATACATACAACATGACCACACTATTTTTCATCTGTTCTCTGCCAGGTGGTATATCTCTGGGTCTTCTTTGAAGCCAGACTCATTGAAACATATACATTATTCTCCGTTGTATTCTATGATTATTATATATAATTAACTGCCCAAGATGATTGATGTTTTACGGCCACTTTCTATACTAATTGGGTTGTACAAATAAATTTGGTCCACATATAATAATAGTAATAATTTAATTTTTTATAGCGCCTTATTCAGCTCCAATACACTTTAAAACATATTCTGGGCTCATATAAGACAAACACATTTTATACATAATAAACTGGTTTATATATTATAAATAGGCTAGTTTAGATAAGTGGGGTTTAAGAACCTTACAAAATATTGCTTGACTTGCTAAACGTTTAATATAGTTTCGCAACTTATTTCAACGCCTGGGAGTTGATGCTTGGAATGATATTTCTCCGTACAGTGCTGCGTGGCTTTTTTGTACCGAAAAAGGTGAATAGAAGTCAGACCGGAGCATTCTCATTTGTATATACTTTTCAATCAGATCGCTAAGATATAGTAGTGCTGTTCCACTCAGTACCTTGAATATATGAAACGGGATCTTGTACAGAGATGTGAAATGTACAGTAAGCTAGTACAGCTGGAACAAAGCTTGATTTTTGTATTCCCCTTTGCGAGTGCGTGTAACCAGACATGCAGCACAGTTCTGCACTCGCTGTAGGGGTTTTGTCAGAGAAAGGGGGATCGTATATAGCAATCCATTGCAATAGTCTAGTCAAGAAATAACAATGGCTTAGACTAAAGTCTTTCATGTCATTTACACACTTACCAATAAGACCTATATTTCTTATTTGATAGTAGCAGGACATACATATTGATCACCTGCTTCTCATACCTAAAATAGTATCCAATATAATCCCTATATTTCTTACAGACAAGGAAGAATGTATATAACTGGAAAACAACTGAGAAAACAATTAATTCGATCCTATACTCATTCAATTTCAACATGTTGCTGTTCAACCAAATATCCATGTGTTCAATACAAGTTTCAATTGAAGATGAAATATCGTCCCATTTATCACATTGCTTTAAAGTATTGTACATATGTGTATCATCGGCATAATAATGCTATTTAATATGATGTTGTTTAATAATTTCACCAAATGGTTTGGCATACATACAGTAATTATTTGGTCCTAAAACGGATCCCTCTAGTATATAAAATAAAGACCTATATCTGGTGATACTTTATTCGCCATTGAAACACACTGATTTCTGTCGGTGAGGTACGACTTTACCGAAGTTAAGGCATTTTCGTTGATTCCAAATGAACATTCTAGATCCTTTGTCAACAGCCTCACCAATGTCACTGTGAACTTTCAACTAAGGAGTTTCTGTTAAAGACCTCTACCATAAGTAGACTGATAACTGGCATGTAGGTCATTGTGCTCTAAGTGCTCTTCTATACGCCTTGCTACAACCGTTTCAATACGTTTGGGGATGAAATAAAAGTTAGAAATAGGAAGATAGCACCGGATAATAAATTAAGACTCTGAATGTAAGGGCACAGGCGTCAAGTCTGTACAAGTTATTTTACTTCATCACCATCGGATTTGTGTGTGTGAATGTGTGTGTGGTTATTATATATTATATACTAATAATGGGACTTCAATTAATAGTACTCTGACCAGCTCAGAATATATATTACCCCATACTGGCAGTAAACTAGTTTGTTGTTTGTTCTTCCTCTATCAATGTCAGGCTTTAAATGGCCTCTGGATTTGACTATGTATACAGTTCTGATACAATTCGCGGTGATATGCACTAAGTCTCTTTTGACAACAGGCCTTCCATATTTTCGTGATTCATTGTATATAGCCACTGTGGCATTTATGATTGCAACCATTAAATAAATAAAACAAAGTGGTGACGCTGGAGGAAAGCTTGCTCCGATATGCAAACTTAAGTTGCTATTTTATGGCCACCTTTATCCACAATAGGCTAAAAGGCGGATGATCTCCAAATATAATGTGCATTTACGTCAAAGATGATTAGACATGTTTTAAATAATATCCTAACCTGGCTGAGATATGCCGTGTATTATGTAAGCTGTCACTATTAGCAAAGATCCGAAATATCTTTGTAGGAGTGACAGTACAGGTGATTCATTGCATATGTGGAAAGGTGTTATATTGACAGCTAATGGATGTATTACTTTGTTATAGGCTTGACGATGAATGCCAATTTTCCCATATTTAGAACGCATATGGAGAAAATCACGCACACAACTTAACATATCTAGATATACTAAACAGTCCCATTTCTGCAATAGATTCATGAATAAAGATAAATCTGACTTTTATGGGAACATAATCTCCAACACTCTGGAAGTGTATGAACAGCACTATTCTTAGAAAAGTTTATATTTCGCGTCACCCCAGTCAGCTCCGGAGTGTTCCTGTCCGATTTTAAACATGCCTCTGTAAACTCTCTTCTTAAAACTCCACATTTACCAGCCAATAACGTAACCAGCTATATACCTATTTCTAACCTATCTTTCATATCTAAGATATTAGAAAATCGTGTCTAGTTGTTTGAATGTTCACCTAAATTGTAATCATTTGTGTAATGTTTTTCAGTCTACTTACACAAATTTCAAAGAATCCACTCTACTGAAAGTTCACAACGACATATCGCTAAAGATACACACAGGAAAGGTCACATCACTAACACTGTTAGATTTAGCTGCATCTTTCGATGTCATTGATTATTCTATTCTTCTAGATCGCCTATCTGAGTTTTATGACATATCGGGCATAGCACTCACTTGGATCCGCCAATTCGCAACAAATAGGTCTCAATGAATACAAAAGAAACTGTTTTTCAGAGAAGAATCCCATTTTGCGGTATTCCCCAAGGCTCTATTCTTGGACAGCTGGTTTGTATACGACACCACTCAGCTTTCTTATTCACAACAACAGTTTAAACCATCATTTATATGTAGATGACTCCCAAGTATACATATCTACAACAGACACAAATCTTTCTCAAATCTTTCTCCAGGAGTGTTCCGCTCATCTGGTTTATCACTTGCTGCTTGTTCACAGAGTTAAACCTCATTCTGAGACTTGAGCCTTTTCAATTACTGTACTGTCCCTACTCTTTATAACTCACCCCTGAACATGTTAAGTCTACAAATAGCAACGTTTCTTTCCCTCACCATTTGAAAATCACCTTTTCAGATTTGCTCACCCCCCCCCCTATGTTTTCACTGCATCCGCTTATTGGTTGATGAATTCTTGCATCGTACCTTGACCCTTGAACTCAGTGCGCCAATCAGCTCAATTCATTTTGAGGATATTGGCGCTATACAGGTGTTTCTAATTATATTATCTTCAGCATAAATATTTAATAAATATATATTCCTGAATAATTCATTCATAATTACACAACAAATTTTGACATTGTTCTGATCGCCTGATGCAAGCTCTGATTTATTGAGTTATGATCAGTACAGTTCAGTAAACTTCTCACATATATGACTAAAACAATTGGAAAATATCCATAGATTCCCATCTTATGTGTCCTTATTTATGATCATTCTGTGTCTGTCATTAAACATTAATGACTACTTAACGCATTTTAATAATATAATATGTTATATAACGTCTCACTGCAATTATCATAATTCCTTTATCCACTCAGACAAAAAATCATTTACTTCAAAGATTACCTGTCAGGAGTTATTGCCAACTGATGCTAGGTTTCGGTTGTGTTTACATTTGGTAATGTCTCTCTAACATATCGATATATATGTAACCAAGATAACTCTTATGATAACGGTAGTTCTTTAATCTCGCTCTCTCTTTATATATATATATATATATCTTTTAATGTTTAATGTCTGACCTAATCAGAGCATGCACCATAAATAATAATACCGGTCTCGTAGCAACCATGATACCACAGGTAGATCGATTATCAAAATCTAGGTATACCGCAACATGGCATGGTATATGTTGCCGCGATATCCATTACTGGCCTCGCTTAATGACAAAGCCTGTATGTTACCTTATCATTTACCACTTAGGAAACTTGTCTTTAAGAAGGGACTGAATTGTTATATCATGGGTCGAATAGTTAATTGGGCCCAGTTGACTAGCAACCCATTTGCCTATATTAGTATAAATCGTTCATAAATAACAAATATAAATTCAGATTTAGCGAATAAATTAATTAACCTGAAATGGTCCTGTTATTTACATCACAATATTCAAAATGGACTAACCAAGCATATCAAATGGTAAAACCAATGAAGTAGATTATGTTACTGCATTACTAAATGAATATTAGTGCTTCCTCCAAACATTTATAACTGTTATATGCTGGGAAAGGTTTTGTTATATTTTGGTTTTCCTTTAATCAGATACTCTTGAAAGACAAGAAGAAAAATTAACTGACTTGCTAAATTAAAACGGAAAACCTGATGTTCTGAGAAAGCACTAAAGATTATCAAGTTTCTAGTCTCTTGCTTAATATAAAAGATAGTACTTCACCTGCGAGGCCAGTGGTATCATTTACTATTAACGTCAGCGTCAACACAACAAACAGAATATGAAACATCATCTTTTCACCTTCAGGTCCTTAAGATGGGCTGAAAATACATCAATTTAATCTCGTCAACACTACCGAAACAAAACAAGCACATACATATGGGTGTAAATATATTACCATTCAAAATAGTATCTGTCGATATGAATCTTACGTTAGAAATTCATGCGGCGACCTGGTAGACCTCCAGTTGAATATGGACCCGTTCCCTATTTTCTTGGTCTTTCACTACGCTGAGTGACTGATAGCTATTTTCAGACAGGAAACCCCCTTCCTATTAGAATTACTAGCTTTTAACACAAGTTGGTATCATGCCAAAAAGTAGCGAATCGTATGAAATGATACACTAGTTTCTCTAAATTTGGATAAATAGTAACTACAGAAGTGAAACAGTATAACACATTTATGCCGCGATCCGCCGTATCTAACTTGGACGACATATGTTACCATGATATGTGTGTGTGTATCAATATAAAAAAGAAACATGCCCACTATAGTTTAGCACTCACCTTCATATGCACTTTCTAAAAGTGCAGTTCACGTTGCGAACCAACGAAGATACTTCTGAATTGTAACGTGTTATAAGCTTCCAATTCAGGGTTCGAGTCGATTAGCCTTATTTACGTTAGCCGGTTCCCTGGCTCTTTGATTGTTCACTATACTGCGCCACTAGTTTTGATAGTTCGCAGCGCCATCTATGGAGTAAAATGGAACTGAGCAATATTCATGTTTTTTAATCCATTTTAAAACTATATTATAATGAGTGATCGTCAGCAATTTTCAATAATTCTCGAGATTTTCCGAAAAACCTATCATGTAGAAATTCACCAAGATATGTTTATATTTTGGACTTCTGCAATTTATCTAAACACCTGGGATTAAAAGAATGACTTAATTATTTCTAGGTAGTAAACCATTTTATTCTTATAAAATAGCAGGGTTGGCAGATAAAGGAACACTTTATTCTCATACAAAATTGGGTCAAATGTGTAATCCTGATAAAATAAACCCAAATCAGACCGCACACTATACATGAGCATACACCACAGGCATAATATAATATTTAAGATTACTGAAGGATAGCCATTATACTAAGACACCACCAACCGATCGGCCCGAGGTCGATATCCGACCGACATCGGCTATATCGGGTGATTGTTTACGTCGGCCCGATATCGGCGTGCACATCGGCTCGAAATCGGTCCTATATCCCCAACATTGGTAGCCGATATGTAGTCGACGTATGACCGATATACTAATGAATCGCATTTGCACTTTAATTAATCCCAACTAAATTGCCAATATACTCTCTTTCATACTCTATCGATTACCTCTTGAATGATATTCAGTGAATTTAAACAATTAAATTCTAAAGATGCAATGTGATTCTTTATTTCAGCAATTTTTATACATCATCTTAATCAATGCAAGTATTGAAATACAAACAATACAGTGATATCAAATATGTAAAAACGTGTATTACAAGAAAGAAGGTACAGTGTATAAATAACATTTCAGTATAATCACTAAACGTTTTTACCAATAAAATCAATAACATATGCTTGAAATCAACATAATGAATTAATATTTTGTTATTTAAAGTGACTGAAAGATAGGCTATCTAGAATAGTACGTAAATTCCAAGCCTTCATGCAACTGTACATGACACATGTACTAAAAATGCAATACATGGCTAAAGAACAGTTCTTCAACTAAGGAAGATTATTAGCATAAGATGCAAGTTTTGATAATAATGTTTTTCAAATATTAGTTTGTTTTTACTATGGTATTCCTGGCTGATTCAGACACTTTCTTATATCCAAATTGGCTGCATTTCATTTAGTAATATTTAATACAGTATTGTAATTTTAATTGTGAAAACAAAAAGTAGAAAAGTAGAAAAGGTATGTTATATTAATTGATCCCACTGATAAAAAAGGAAAGAATGTGACACATTACAAATAACAAGACATCATATTAGTTATATGTTAGTACGGACTCAAATTCAGTCTGCAGACGTGTGGCTTCTTGGATCTGATTCTGTTTCCTTTTGTTTCTTCCTCCCTTCCAGTCACCATCCTTTCTAAACCATTCCCGCATAGCTCCCTCAATGTGCTTGTCTGTGGAATTCTTGCAATGGATGTTTCGACGTACAGATTCTGTAGTGGAAAGGACATGAATAATATAAGTATATGATTACAGCATCAAGTATAGAGTTGAATAAAACATATTTAGTTCAGTTGACATATTATGGCTGCATACATAACATAGTTTAAACATGGAGATTCTAGTCATTCAGTAAACAATTTTGGTGAAGGCCTGAAATTATATATCTAGCAGCATTGGTGCTATATGTGATGGAATTGTGCAGCATGTATAATACAAATTAAATAATTCCTAGGTAACCATTTCACAACAATAGTAATTATAATAACAAATGATTGTTTTTTCTCCTTGAACCAAATATTATAATTAATATAAACGAGAGTTTTATGCAGCTGTTAGTCCGACCGCCATGAAATTAAACTATTAAAAAAGATGTAGACTAGATGACAACTGGACAATGGGGAGTTCTCGTCTGTGGTCATTCTGCAAAGAGTAGTTTCTGCTTCTAACTTATGACTCCATGATCTATTAATAATTCAAGGTATCCTACTGGCTCATAACCTGAACATTGTCCATACCGCCTTGCACAGGATTTAATCCAGGTGAACATATACATAGTGTAATATATAGACCCCCATATATATATATATATATATATATATATATATATATATATATATATATATATATATATACACACAAACAAACATACAGCATCATAAATTGGAATTTAAAAAAAAAAGGTTTTACACTACCCATAACTTTCTCAGTGAACTTCTCATTCAACTTGATTTCTAACTGCTGCAGTGCTGCAACAGTCTGACATGGCAGCTCGATGTTACCTTCCTCCAGACTCGGTTTACTTTGTCGAGAGAGTAGGGTTTGGAGCATTTGTTTTTCGGTCTAGTTTTCTTTTAGGTCAATGGCGGCGGCTTAACGTTAATCATATTTTTAATTTAATATTATGCGGTGCATTTGCTGTTTATTACATTCCACAATACGTCATTTTAATTTAATGTATTAAACAAACAAGAACAAGTACGCAAGACAAGTTGTTGAAAACCGATTATAGGCCAGTATATCAGGACCATTTCGAATGTGTGGAGTTGACATTTTCGGCTAAATATAACTTTACGCCCAGCGCGCGTTAAGTGACCGGTCCGTCATGCCTAGCACTCTGCCTTCACTCTCAACAAACGGACAATACGGTACGTTATCTGCTCAACCCAGCCGATGTACAGGAGAAAACTAAAGGGAATCTCCCCCCTGAAGACTCCAAACTTCCAGATCATCATCTAGCAGCATTCATCATAAAAATAAACATTCCTACCAGACATGATCACCCCACTTCTCCCGAAATACACAGTTTCAGAATGTATCGCGAAAAGGAAAATGTTACAAGCTCTTATGTCAACACATACAATACTCATTTAGCTGTATCCAGGGCGAATCAAGTGACAGATCCTTCAGCCTTGAAATTATCGTGACCTTATCCATAGATCCAACCTGCTATACATACTGCGTACAGAACAAGTCAATTTACACAAATCTGACGTTTTGTGCTGCAAAAGTATAACATAAATTTCATAACGAATTATAATCTATGGGTTTCTTTAGTCATTTCTGTAATGTTTGTGTTTTTTTAAAACACATTTTCTATAACATTTGCAAATATGTTTTTATTGCGAAATTATGCTTGACCGACACGTGTTTACAATTTTTAACCGGTCCATACAAACAAGTAGTGGACAATGACGTCATTCTGCAGGAGTCTTCAGTCTTAAGTTATAATGACGTAATTCATAATTCACTTGAACATATTTGGATTAGTTATTAAAGTTTGAAATCAACGAGAACTATTCATTTCAGGATTTTACTCTCCAGATTTCACTAAATACCATTTCCGGTGAGAACAAATCATATGATTCATTGCATTGCTCCTAGAAAATATATTTATGCTGCGACTCACAAATAACTTCACCTGACTGATTTCTATCTCCTAAAGCACGTGTACTCGACGATACAAGCCATGCCGCCGAGATCAGTTATACGAAATGTCAATACTCTAGGCAGGCCTACACTACACATAATGTGAAGAAAACATGACTAGTTTCAAAATCCTAAACATAAATTTAACGACGGAAGAAAGTGTATGTTTATACACACACACACACACACACACACACACACACGCACACACATATATATATATATATATATATATATATATATATATGCGTGTGTGTGTGCGGGGGAGGCGGTTATTTTTGTGCAGATATGCCGAATACTTTAAATCTGTGTTTATACTTTGCCAGTTTAAAACGATCCCAACATTTTCCCTTTTACAGTATGACACATAATCAGAAATCTCGTCGAATTAAGAATTCGTCAAATTGAAAGGACACCATCTTGGCCGGATTATGAAATTCGCCAACTAAATGTGCCACCATCATTTTCCGATATACAGTAGTATAATCAACATTTCTCGACATATCCATTTTATTTTGTATGTTAAATTTAATTATTGTAGCCTTTCAATGAAAATAAGCCAACTAGCTGTAATAAAGTAGTCACTGGTTTGCAATCGTAGAGGTGCTAAGATGACATTGCAGTGAAGTCTGAATGTTCGGTCCACTCACCTAAAAGAAAAGTAGACCGAGTACTCAGTGGTGTTTGAATGGGCCGCCATTACCAAACAGCGCTGACTTCCGGTAAGGGAAAAAGCAACGTTGAAGCGGCTGCGCTTCAAGTTTTGAACCTAAGAATACGGACAGTTATTAGGATGTGTGCATTTTAATTTTGCGTGTGCAGAGACTCTGTATTACTAATCTCCTACTATATGCAATGAACCATTGACCTAAAAGATTACTAGACCGAGCAATCAGTTGTGTTTGAATGGGCCGCCATGACCAAACAGAGCCAACTTCCGGTAGGTGAAAAAGCAGCTTTGAAGCGGCTGCGCTTCGAGTTTTGAACATATGAATATGGACATTTATTGTGATGTGTGCATTATAATTTTGTATGTGCAGACAATCGTAATATTCCTCGCATATTATATGCCAAGAAATATGTAAATGTCGGTTTATGCAAGTCCGTAGATCTAATTTAATTGGAATCAAACGCCAAAGATAGGCTAGGGTTTATCGTACAGGCTAAATAGAATATCAGTTAAGCTTAATTTCCCCCCAAAATAAAAGCGCTTTAACAGATATTTTAAATGTGTTCCCTATACATGTGATGTTTGTAGATTGTCATCAAGTATATCATTAATAAATCACAGATACAATCTTGATCATCTGATTTATTCTCTAAACTGTTTTCGGTCCGTTACAATTCTAAATACCAACATTAAGTCCTCGATATAATTCATTGTGGACTGTTATGGATTGACAACATTACATCCCCCCTACCTTTATTAAAAATGTATCATTTCATATATGTTTCACTCAAGTTAAACAATTATTTGTAATAGGTAAATTTCGAACAATCTTAAATACAAATTTGAATATCCGACGATAACACTGAATTTCACACCTAGATAATGATTTATCTCAAGTCAATTGATAAGCTACATTATATATATATATATATATATATATATATATATATATATATATATATATATATATATATATATATATATATATATGAAACTAAACTCTGATAAAACAAATTATAAAATCTTACAGAACAATGTATTTCATTTTACATCATAATTACATTCACTCCATTCAGCTTCATTCTTACACATATAGTTGTATAAAACTATAGTATATATATATATATATATATATATATATATATATATATATATATCACTTAGAAATAAAGTCTTTATATCTTGCTGGCATTCTGGTGCGTCGCTTTGGACGACCTGCTGAGACATCTGTCACATTTGAATTATGACTACTGTCTTGATTAAGTTCATCAT
Organism: Paralvinella palmiformis; assembly: GCA_025642065.1. Classification (NCBI taxonomy): domain Eukaryota; kingdom Metazoa; phylum Annelida; class Polychaeta; order Terebellida; family Alvinellidae; genus Paralvinella; species Paralvinella palmiformis. The sequence continues at coordinate 28,550 of JAODUP010001401.1, read as the reverse complement.
TGTTCACTATTATTATTTCTGGCATGTCTTGCGAATAATCGCTGTTTTCGATTGTTGATTCAGTTTCAGGTGTAACATCATGGTCAGTCACTTTCCTGAAATGTGATGAATTTCTGGTTTTGCTGCCAAGAACAGGACTATTTGCTGTTATCATGCTCCCTTTCTCTTGCACCACAGACATTGGTGCTGGATTATATGCTGGACACAATTTGTCCGTTTTCGTTTGTTTCATTAACACTGTATCCCCAACATGGAGAGGAATGTTCGGTTGTACACAATTTCTAGCATCTGCATACTGTTTTTCTTGCTGTTTCTGCTCTGCATTTCGAGTTCGCAGTTCTTTATCTTCAACTCGAATGAATAGTTATGGTAATAGCAGTTTTATGTTCGAACCAAACAAGAGTTCTGTAAGCGGTCGATGCCGTAAAAATGAATAAGAATGATGTTGTCAAGAAACTAATGAAATTAAAAATAGATAAGCCACCAGAGCCAGATGCAATACACACAAGACATTTGAAAGAAATAGCAAAACAACTTGGCATAGAATTATAAATAATGTACAAGTCAACCTTAGAAAATGCATCCATGCCAAAGGAATGTAGACAAGCCCATTTCACTGCAATTATTAAGAGTAGCAGGAAGACTGCATGCAACTATACACCAGTCAGTCTTACATGCATAGCCTGTAAGAGTATTGAATCATTAGTACGGGATGCTCTGATTGCTCATATGAAAAGTAATATTCTCAGTAATTGGCAATATGGATTTATAAGAGGTAGATCAGTCGCTTTAGAGCTACTGAAACTCTTAGATACTTGGACAGAGATTCTGGATACAAGAGGGAAGCTAGATTTAATATATCTTGACTTAATGAAAGCACTGGACACGGTGCCACATAATCGGCTCATTGGCAAACTTGGGTTGTATGGTATATTTAGAAAGATAGTCAGATGGGTAACATCATTTCTGTAAAAGGGAAGACAGGAGTGTCGTCTAAAGAAGAGTGTACAGCATGGTCCGGTGTCTTTAGTGAGTGGGATCCACAAGGAAGCGTTATAGGACCAATTTTATTTATCCTGGACATACATGAACTCCCTGACAACATGATTTCCAAAGTATTTATGTCTGCAAACGACACTAAGGTGTTTCTATAAATAAGATCAAATAAGCATATACAAACTTTACAAAAGTATCTAAATAAATTACAAGGGTGGTCAAATAAAAGACTCTACCCAGACAAATGTAAGGTGATGACCATCTCAAGAAAAAAGAAACAGGACCAGAAACAATACACCCCGAGAAAGGAGGTTGGAAATGATACAGATCACAAACTAGATATGATACTAAAGGAAAATCACTTAGGAGTCGCAGTGGACTGTAAGCCATGTAATGGTAAACGTTAGTAAGGCAAATCAGATGATGGGATTAGTAAGGACATCCTTTGTATACCTGGATACAGAAACCTTTAAAAGATTGTACAGAGCAAGAGTCAGGCTACATCTAGAATATGCCAACTCAGTGTGTATGCCAAGAAGGAAGAAGAAAATAACAACGCTGGAGAATGTTCAGAGGCGAGCAACTACGCTGCTTCCAAGTCTCCGTGATTTAAATTAGATTTGTTTTAAACCTACCAACCTTGATGTATAATACTCCTAAACGGTGACATGATTGAGATATTTAAAATGGTCCCTGGGGCATATGATGAACAAGTGATGTCAGCTGTAATTACAACAGAATATTGATCATATAAAATAAGAGGACAACGCTATATGCTGTTGAGAAACTACAACAAGACCCGACTAAGACAACACTACTTTAGGAAAAGTATGGCATGTATTTCCAATGATGCATCGAAGCCAGGAAGTTACGACATTTTCTCCGGCTTTGTTGATGTCTTTAATTTAGCGGATTCATCGAACCTCTCTGACAATTCCATAATAATCGATAGGTGTCTTATACAATATAATGACAATATCAGGATGGTAATTAAGTGAAGGTGTATTTTGGGGTATCCAGACAAAATCCTTGAATACAAGCTCTAAGCCGTGGAAAAAAACCCTAATATTTAAAGCTGCTCCTTGTAGATCTATTTGGTAAATTCTTCAAACTGCAAATAAACTCAACTGTTCCTTTGCATTTTCTAGTCATAGGCTAATATAATCAAATATGTCACATAAAATATTAACCTTGACCTTTAACTAACCTTTAATCAAAATCGCTAAGTACTTAGATGTTTTCAACATATGTGGCTTGATTGGTACTATTTCGTACTTACTATTTCTTAAAGAAAAGTTTTTGTTCCCCCTTAGATAATGGCACCAACAGTTAGCTAGAATGTGCAATTAAATTAAATTGTTAGCATGTCATTTAATTTATCTCTACCCAAGGTACTACTTTAAAGGTTTCCAAAATGTTTCTCATTTTATAGATATATTGTGAAATACTAAAACTCAATTTTCTTTACATATTTGTATACAACTTATATGTATGTTTATATATTGTGTAGTTGTATCAATTGTAGTTAAATTTAGATAGATGCTATACCTGCAATATGTTATGTAGATTAGATGTAGTCTGTCTTAAGTTTCCTCTTAACACTGTTGATAAAACATAATTAAAAAGTTGTATTTTTATCAAATGAGTTGGTATTTATTGTGATATTTTGGTATTGTTGCCGAATGTTATGAGTATATTATGACGCAGATTCATTGTAAATTTTATGTGGAAATCGGTATGTAATTTCTACGTTTTAACATGTAAATTTAGACGTTGATTTGATGTAGAAATAATTACGTAGATTCAACTAACATAGTCTACTAAAAGAAACGTAATTTCTTAACCGCTGGAGGTACTCTTTAAAAGCAATGTCTATACAAAATTCCCGAACATTTCTATAGAGTTTTTAAAAAAAACACTATATATATATATATATATATATATATATATATATATATATATATATATATTTTCATTCTACATTAAGTCTAGCAAAACTATTTGCAAGAGTTAACATGGGACGCCATTTTGAATTCAAGTAGCGCCAGGGCCCTAGCGACCGGAGGTAGATTGTCACGGACAGCTTGCTTCGTTAACATGGCGCCTAATGGCACTGGTTCATTCTGCGCCGCTTTCGGCTGCAGTAACAGAAACAGGATGCACAAATAAAGACAACCCCGAAAGGAAATGAAAGCTACTGTAAAAATTTGATATGATCTGGCTTTTTTAAAATAAATGATATTTAAAAAATAAGCATAACAATTTGAAGTAGACACACCCCCTACTTGACATGGCCCAAGCAGTAGTCTAGGCCCAAGCAGGATCTATCTAGATCTATATTTGTTTCAGACAGAATCTGATTAAATGTTATTGATTAAATTTTATTGAACAAAATGTTATGGGTATATTTTACTTTATTATTGTTAATAATATAATTGGACAGATTATTTTACTTTAAACAGAAACATGTTCCCTAATTTCAATAATTATAAGTAGCTGAGTATTTACATGATCACCTGCATCCATATTTATTTTTAAACGTAAGCAATTGGTACTTATTGATATATATGGACTTCTAATTATAATTTAAATGTTATGAAATTAATTATTAAATACCTCAACTAATGGCAAAAACATTCATTTTGTTATTTTTTTCTATTGGCAGAACTAAAAGATGGGTTATTAATTGTTGTCGATCAGATATATGATGAGGAAAGATTTAAATTATTTGAATACTAATTGTAGAATGTATGATGTGCATATCACTGAAAATGAATTCATGAACCAGACAACTTATCTAGAATGTTATTCCAACTATTTTTTATGTACCAAATCCACCGCATGCATCCACTGAAATCAAAGAGGAAGGCATTAACAGATGGGAGACCTATACAGGAGACAGGGCCAGCTGCGATGGTAATTAATATTTATAAATATTAATGGTGAAAATTGGTATTATAAAATTAATTAAATAAGAAACAAGGCATCAAACCCATGAAATTTTGTCAGTCCATTTCATATCTTAATACAAAAAGGATTACCATCACCTGAGTTAATACCTGAATGTTTAGGTCAAGTGCTTTAATTGGTATATTTAAATGCATATCAAATCAAATTATTTAACCAACTTGAAAAAAAAAGGAAAACATGTGTTTACACATTGTGTATGCACTTGGTTCAAGTCATTATTTTACAAGGTATTGTTCTATTTCAGTCCTTGGAGTTCAAGAGAGAAATCAATTTCTTTAAATAAAACGCAATGCCTTAAACATATCTCGTTCTGTGTGAATGTGGAGAATTATGTTAATCGTGCATTTTAACACAATGTTCACGATATATTACAGAGAAACAAGCAATTTAAAAATGATATTATTATAGCACAGTAATTATTATTTTCTTAAAAAGTAATAGTGATGTATTAAATTACAAAATGTTTATCTTTTGGGTAAGAATGAACCTGTCTTAAAAGGCTTCGTTTACTTAATGACCACTTAAACCAGGATAATATGTGATTGTATATATATATATATATATATATATATATATATGTGTGTGTGTGCGCGCGTGCGTGATAAAATACTTTCCTACAGAAAATATAATTTGTAAAATAACCAATGTGCATGAAGATTCTTTCAATCATCAAATTAAGCATATTTCACTTAATTTGTTTGAATGTGGGAGAGTAGACATGTATCAATAGGGATCATTAACTTACTCACAATTCTATGTTCTATCTTAATCAAATACAAATCCTTGATAAAGAAATAAGTAACAAAGAGTCTTTCTTGACAGTCACAACTTCCATTACAATGTAATGATTGTACAATAGCATGTATATGCTTATAAATCATAGACCAGGTATTTTATTCAGCTAATCTCCAAAACAAGATAGATTATTAATTAATATTATATAAGTCTCTTACATTTTTAGTGTTTCAGTATAAAACTTCTTTATTAAAAACTTCAGTTATATAAAATATTCATATGCCAAATAAATAATATGGGACCTAAGACTAAGCCTTGTGATATATTTTATACTATAATATAACAATAGTAATAAATACTAATGTGTATTTAACAGCTGGAGCCACTCAAAGGCACTGTACAATGATATCTTGAATAAGATATATTTAAAATCTGATAAGATATTTGTACCATCAGCATTATTTATCCATGTACGCAACCATGAAAAGGCATGATTTTAGAACATATTTATCTGTTTCCAGAGATGACATATTTCTTATATCCACCTGCAACCTGCTTCAGAAAGTGCTGGCTGCAAAATTAAAGGCAAAGCTGAGATACAAGTACCTTCAGCAGTATCTGATTGGATGGCATTGGTTTTGAGGATGACTTTTTATAATAATAATAATAATAATAATAATAATACTGTATATTTAATAAAGTGTGCTTACTAGCTCGAGCCACTGAAATACCATATCATTGATTAATTAAAAAGTTATCCGTAAACTCTTAAAAATGGATACACTGTCTGACAGGTAGCCAATACAGGTTTTTATTAATGGGGGTGATATAATCATAATTTCAACTATTTATCAGTATTTGAGTTGCAACATTCTGAATTCTCTGAAGAAATATATCTTATGATCAGATATGTCAGATAACAAGGAGTTTAAGAAGTCAAAAAAATTCATAATGCCAAAAAAGGGGCAGAATCATTAAAGAAGCACACTATAGGGCACATACAACACCAATATTCAGACACCTTCACTTTCCCAAATTAGTAGACTTGTATCAATTGCAAGTTAACAAATAGGTACTATCATTTCTTAATGACTTATTGTCATCTTCGTAAAAAACACATATTTACTTTATCACAAAATCAACATGGCCACAATACCAGACACACGACAGCATACAAATTAATGGTGCAAAAAACACGCATCATGGCTGCATGTCAAAGTATTATCCAAATGGGTTCTCAAACATGTAACCTTTTCCACGTGATACTTACATGTGCAACTCATTACTCATATATTGTGCGAGTTTCTGATCCAGATTCAAACGATCTATACTGGAGGGCTATGATGACTAATCCTAGTTTTTTGCCCATTTATTTATGGCGCTTCATATTCTTTTAATGAGTGGGATAGGGTTATGTGAAATACACCAGGGTGGCAGCATCAGATTAACGGAATAAATCAGCACCTATTATGTCAAATTGATTACATCTTAGATTCAGTTGTAAAATGGCTCCAACAAAAATTATGACTATAAATGTATAGACATATACCATTTAATTACGGACAGTCTGTTGTAGACTCTTTTCTAAATCTGTGATCTGTATACTTATTGTATTTATAATTTACTTCTGTTCATGACTCTTTACCTTTGTATGTCAGTATATATATGTATACAGTTCAGAAAATAAAGTCATTCATTCATTCATTCATTCTATATGAGTGGCAACAAAGGCATGAAACACAGAACAATGTTTCTTGTGTCAATATTACTTTCAGACTGTGGATGTTCTTAAGATGATAGTAAGCAGCTAGGCTGATGTGATATTTTCATACATAAACATATATTCATCACATATAATCCCTAGGTTCTTTACTAACACACTAGCGGTCAGAAAAGATACATTAATCTATAATATCTTTAGGGATTTAGAATAATCTACTGAATTAAAATATAATATTTGTTTAAAATCATTTAATTTAATTTTAGAAGATTCTGAATCATTCATAGCTGAATTTCACCAAAAACAATGTACTAAGTTTTTTTAAGTAAAAAGAGAAATTAAAGTCATTGCCAGGATCCAGCATGAAGTAAACACATGTGCATCATCAGTATAAAAGTAATATTTACGGATATCATAGCGTAATCACCACAGGACGATCTGTGTACATTATGATAACCAAGGGACGAAAAAATTAACTCTATGGAAAAAAAAACATAACAATTGGCATCATATCAGACAAAATACCACGGACAGAAACTTTTTCAGAGCTTTTTATTCCACTAAGAATGAAACCATAAAATCTCTATCTGATAGGACAAACGTGTCTTTCAACATAGAGAAAGGTACATTATGGTTTAATCTGTCAAATGCAGTTGACATCATTACATAATTTTTAACATGAAATAAATTTGTTGGTAAATAATATATTCATGTATAATGCATTATTTAACATATTTCACAACTTAACACCATGGTATTTTACGACTGAATAAGCGACAGCCTGGGGATTCTCCCCGAACAACAAAACAAATTTGTTATAAACAGTCTGGCTATTTCACATATACACCACATTACCTTATAAATACGTATATGCATTTGCTACTAAACTATTTTACAGTGTCGCGTCTTATATACATAAAACTAACTGATTTTTTGTAAACGCGAGAAATGTGTTCAACTGCTAAAACGGGAAGTAACACGTCTTGTTACTTCCCGTTTTAACATGGGACGCCATTTTGAATTCATAGAGCGCAGCGCCTCTTGCGACCGGGGGCAGATTATCACGGCAGCTGCCTTCGCTGGTTCATTCTGCCCCACTTTAAAGAATATTAAAAAATAAGCATAACAATTTGAAGTCCACACGCCGCTACTTTATATGACCCAAGCAGTAGGCCCAAGCAAATCTATCTAGATATATACTTGTTTCAGACATATTCTTATTAAATTTATTGAACAATATCAACCTGTTAATCACAAAATGAGTATGTAAGATATACATAAGCTTACAGTTACATGTACTAGAGCCACTGAAGATGTTATGGGTGGGAGGTATATTGTATTTTGTTATTGTTAATAACATAATTGGACTTCTAAAATTGCATGACTATAATCAGATAATGTTTCCTAATTACAGTAATCATAAGTAGCTGAGTATTTACAAGGAAAGAAAACTAGACCTGGAAATTAAGCTTAACTGTTATTCTATTTAGCCTGTTCGACAACCCCCGACCTATCTCTCACTTTTTATCCCAACTAGATCTGCGGACTTGCATAAAACGACATTTACATATTTCATGGCATATAATGGGAGATGAATAACACAAATTGTCTGCACTCACAAAATTATAATGCACACATCACAATAAATGTCCGTATTCGTAGGTTCAAAACTCGAAGCGCGGCCGCTTCAAAGCTGCTTTTTCCCTTGCCTGAAGTCAGAGCTGTTTGGTAATGGCGGCCAATTCAAACGCTACTGACTGCTCGGTCTAGTTTTATATTTAGGTCAATGGTAACGCCTCCCTAAATTTAACCTCTCTGAAATAACTAGCAACTAGTAAACTGTTAAGTATCATTGCTGCCATCTAGCGTCGACTTTGTCAAATCATTCGTACTTCCTTGTTTTAAACGAATACTTCGATGTGTTTGCAGTGTGATATCGACAGGTGGAAATTACGGTATGTGAGTATTAAGCTTATATATATATATATATATATATATATATATATAATGTGGTATATAATGTTATTAATTAGTATTTAGTTATCATAAAACGTACATATATATGTCATTTCCTACGGTTCATAAACTAAGCTTGCCATGGGTAGTTACCATTATTGTATGAATCATACTATGAAATAGGCCTCTTAAAGGTATCTCAGTTGTCTTTTCGGTATAAAACCTTATTTCCAACTCATGTCAATAACTTGTACAAAACCAGATATTTCATTACTTGTCATAAAGCGTATTTACTGAGTTGTTTATACTCTGTCTGTCAAATAACTTTCATCTTTCCTTTTCAACATTTTAAACACTCTTTGTCTTTTTGATAACTTATTATGTGGTATTCGTTTAGGTATCTTACACATTGCATGATTTATATATCTTTTCACAATGTATATATATATATATATATATATATATATATATATATATATATATATATATATATATATATATATGAAACCTCAGCATTCATGAAGTTAAATATTAGTGAATATTTACAGTTATTAAGGCACCAAATGGAAATTACGTAAGTTATAGAATATTACCAGTTATGTAATACACTGAACACTAGTAAAACTTATCTGAATAGCATCTTTCAAACAACCTAACCCTAAATATTTGTATTAATTACATGCGTCATTTGTAGAGCTAGTTTACAAGTATTCTATATTTTTTACTAAATATTTTTAATTCGGGCGTGTAAAATGGATGTATACAATATATTTTACACTCTACAGCCATGACACATTATAAAATGTGGGTTATGTTTACAAAAGAATATTATCACTTAATTACAAGTTCCTTAACTCCGTTAGCTGCATGAACTTCTTTCATGATCTCATATCGACCATGAATTAAGTAATGTTAAATGCAAATCCAATTCATCTTTTATATCTGCATGCCAGTTGATTGAAGTTATGCAAATTAATGCTATTTCAGGAAATTCACTGTCGGGTGTACGCATATACACGACCAATATGTTGAAAAATATTAACGTTAAAATATTGGACTATTTTATTTCATGCACTGTTCCAATATATTGCCATATCACAATCACAGTCTATGTCAATTTATCATTGAATTGTTATTGTTGTCATAAATTTACACTTTGCATGAAATATATTACATAGTTAAATATACTAGGAAAGTTATGTCAAATTTCTTAATCTATTACGCTACCTAACAACTTCAGCCAAATATGGTGCTGTCTTTCATGAAATACATATTTTTAAATGGGCGCTAAGTATAAGAGCCTATACTTAAAAGGAGATTGTCGAACAAAAATACTTATATTCTCCTGATAATTGATGAATTGATCAAATAACGCATATAACCCCCCCCCCACACACACACACACATACACACACACACACACACGTGCGCGCGGGCGCACACACGCACGCATGCATGCATGTACACGCAAACACGCACGCACACACACAGTTTTAGTCATTTATGTTCATGCTCATTTTTTATATACAAATATCATAACGTTCAAACTTATGTATTACTAGGTGACGAAAAGAGGTATGGACATATATATGTGTGTGTGTGTGTGTGTGTTTTGTACGTGTGTTTGTGTGTGAACAAACTGTAATGTTTGTCAACACGTATGAGGATTAGCTGTTAGGTTCGAGTAAATCATAGTATTTACTCAGGTTTGAGACGACATTTCGTTCTAGTCCAGAATAATCCATTGTGCGGTATTGCTACTTTGTTTTTGTTTTAGTTAAATCACTTCAGTGAGTCCATACTGAGTTAGTGTACATTCTCTTTGTTATGAACAAACTGTAATGTTTGTTAACACGCTGAGGGTATATATAAGGATTAGATTTCAAATACAAGTATCATAACGTTCAAATATATAATGCACACGCCCACAGACGTACAAGCACACATACAAATATACACATACAATTGAATACCCAGACATGGCTAGCCTACATGCATTATATCATACATTAAGGTGCATGATTCCATATCTTAAACTGAGATTATGACCCGATTCTTATATAATTTATTTTATGATCCAATCATCATATTCTGAGATGTCGACATTCCGACGATGGATTGTATGTGGAATAAATTAGCTTGTCAAAATATGTACTGCTTTTGGCAGCAACTGCAGCGTAAAACTGTTGAAACCCGATTAGGCTGTATGAGGCATAATTACATATCAACAGATAAAGACGTATAGCAAGATGTGGCTAAAGTTTCTTTTTTTGGGGAATACACACTATGATTGCCAGTAGGTTTCTAAAACACAGGTCCTCTTGTCATACGGTTCCCTAATATACACCGCAACACACTCTATGTTTGTTTCTTGTTATCACAGTGCATTTCGTATTGTTATGATACTTGTGGGTTATTAAATGTTTCACTTTAATTCAGTCGGATAGTAACACAACTTACAATGTAACGTTGCATCAATTACGAAGTCATGGGGAAAACAGTCGCACCCATCGAATATGTAGTATTGAATACTGATAGTGTACAAATAAATTGTACACACATACATACACATACACATACCCACACACGCGCGCGCACAACACACACACACACACAATATATATATATATATATATATATATAATATGTGTTTGTGTGTGTTGGGGGGGGGGGGTGTGTATTAATTTGGAAATAAAATTAATTTTCATTGTCATGACGATGTTGAATATTGGAAAACCTAATGAATTCGTCCGTGACATGTCCGTGTAACTTTTACTTCTAGATCACCAAAAATGTAGCTAAATATTTAGGTAATATGTTTCTGCTTGAGACATTAAAGCAGTTTTTACTTATTTCAGATATCCTTCAATTATGAGTGAATCAAAAATGATGAATTACCAAATCGCAACGTTTATATACATCATTGTTACCGGATATGGCATAATGTGTGGTAAGCTCTGTTAAATAGTTTGTGGTTTGATAGATCCAGTTTAATAAAGGTTTGAAGAGTTATAACAGTTTTGAAATCACATAAATCAAATATATAAAGGATATATGTGACTATATACGTACTAAAAAAAGTAAAATATTTGATAATGATAAAAGTAATGTATCAATAAGTAACACTCCAAATAACGATTAGAAATATTACTAAAGGGAAACTATACAAATAATTAACTATGTACAATTGCGTTAATATGTAACCGATTGTTTTTGAGCTGAAGCAAAATGGTTATTTAATAATTTAAACACTATTTAATAATGATTAGATTTACTACAATTATACGTGTATTAATTACAAAAGAAGAAACTTGCTCCATTTAAGAAATTTATAGCTAATTTACGGATAATATTATCAATAAATTATATATCTTATAAGGAGAATACCTGCATATAGACTAATAGACTGATCCAGACGAAATGCGTTCCATCGATTATAAACTGTGATCTCTGTTTAGAAATAGCTATGGCACCTACTGTTTATAGGGGATGGCAACTTTTCATTAACGATAAATATTGAAACTTATTTCATATTAAACGGAAACTGAGACTAGTATTTCAGTAGGCCGGACCATGACAGCAACGGCCATGCAAATCTAGCTGAAGGTTACTTAGTTTAGTGCCATATATCTATTGGGTGAAGTTTATGCCATTCTTATTAAATGCAAAATTATGATCTGGAGATCCCCTACCCTTAATGGACTATAAATAAAATCCAAATATAGCTGGTACATAGGAGACATGCTTTTACTCCCAGTATGTACGCCCCTATTACTATTGTAGGTAATAAGTCGTTCAGATATAAACTGATTTTATGACAATGCATTACGAATCATATCATGAAGCATTATCATAATTTCATTTTTGTTCTACTTCCCTACGAATCTGATTAATGCGTTCATCACGGATTGGCCAGAAACTACCCATATTAATGCATTCATTTTTACTTGTGTGATTACATTCAGGCAAGTAAGCACGACTTAGCATTCCTTTGCCAGGGCGATACTTTACAGTTATATCTTAGGCTTGTATTCTCAGAATCATAGTACACGATCCAATGGTTTATTTAAGATACTGTCCAATGGCTTGTAATCAGATATCACATTGACTGGGCGTCCAAACATAAATTGATAGAAACGCTCTAAGGCATAAACCACTGGAAGCATTTCCTATTCAATGGGTACGTATCTTGTTTCAGCACTATTGAATGCATTGCTCATATAATCGATAGGATGATAATTTTATGGATCGTAGTAAATGTATGGGTCCTGTTTAGTGTTGTAGCAATTGTAATTTCGGTCATTCTTTGGTCGGAAGATTTACATATATGTTAGGAACAGTACTACAATTATTTTGGGAACGTATCCAGCTGCAACCATGCATAAATCACAGTAACCTCAACTTGGAGTATAGATGATTTGTTTTTGTATATTTCAATTGGCCAGAACTCTGATTAATCCCATCTTGTGTGATGCTTTCTGAAAGGTCGAAATTGAATGAATGTTAGAAAAGGAATGTTTATTTTATGAAATTTTAGATGAATTGTTTTTATTTTATTAAAAAGGATTGACTCCATATATTGTTAGGTTTGGATCTGAGTGACTTTGTTTTACAATCAGTAGTAACACAGTCTGCTTTGAACCTTAAGAAGCCCTAGTAAAATATAACTCCTGGTATTTGAAAAATAGGTAGCTAGCAAAGGATTAATACTGAAGATTGTTTAAATAAAGTAAACCAACAATATATTTTACTTTGCCAAGCAGAATGTGATCTAGCAGTAATGTTTTCACGTTTTGTGTGACAGTGTAATCCAAAATGACTATAAAAAGACAGTAAATATCTTAAACGTATATTTAATTTAAAAATAAATAAAATTCCCCAAAAGATAAAATAACCTTGAAAACAAGTGACTGCAGGTCGATAGTTAATATAGTTCTATTACAATTAGTACTATTTTTAAAGAGTAATATGCCAAATGGCTGCAGTTGATAAGCATGAAAAGAGTGTGAATGTGTTGAACATCACCTATCTGAACAACCTATATCTTCACTACATTCTATAATAAACATAGATGATATTAAGGCACAGAAAATTGTTGATTTTTTTTGTATCCAGATGGTCTTACCTTAATTAGGGACAAAATAATTCGATCAATAACAAAATGTCTCATCACATTTTTCAAAGACACTTCCGCAACACTCAAAGACCGATATGTAATAAATGTAGCAGAAATGTTCATTTTATCAAATGTGTCGCACAAAGGATGGTGATAAATATAATTAATTAATAAATAATGAACAATATGAAGATTATACCTTTGTCATGAACAGGGATGATATTATGGTATCCGTCATTATTGGTGGTAAGACTTTGAGGTACAAATAGCAATATTGTTGACAGGATTGGGCCATTTACTCCATAACTTCTGTTATTAATACGTAATTGTCAAAACTATTGAAAGTGTAAATAATAAACGTTGTAAATGACTTCTTATACACCTGGAAGACAATGATAATTGATGGTCATTCTAAAATAAATGGTAACATGTTCGTTACTACATGGATGACAAACGTAGAAGGATAGGATGAAGTTTGTGTTTGCCAGTTTATAACATTGCCTAATTGTTTATTGGTTAAGTTAATATTCATGTGCGAGGGATGGATCATGCATGGGACATAACGTATTCCTTGCTTGAGGCTTTTGGCAAGCTTGATATGTGATAAAGGAAATGTATTGGGCAATGTACCTCAAGGCGGTACTCATCACTTTGCCGTCTGTCGAACAACTGTTAAAGTAATTTTTAGGGTTAGTGCACTTGTGTTCTGGAATCATTATTGGCTTGCTGATGAAGATGTATTCTGCGCTTGCCATAATTCGATATTTTGTGGCCTTCTACCTTTATACACGACCACACCTCTAATCCTATTGAATCACTTGCATTTAGAGGAACATGTATTGTGTTGTAGGAACGTTATGAACAACTATTTTGGTCCAAGTTCAAGAAGGCCATCTAGATATTATTAATATTAAAAATATCAAGACACATCTCAGGCCTAGCCATATATTTTGAAACATTCTATTTACCTGTCATCTCTAGGTGAATCACAACTAATAGAATAAATACATTTTAAAATATCAGTGTTTCATCATATCGTGTTTTGAATGCGGATGTTGAGCTTAAATTTTGAAATCATTTTAGTTACGATTATTAAACTCTTTCACATGAAGAACTATATCAATTTCATTGTTAAGCGTGGAACATTATCCAGGAGTGATCAATTTGTTTTTGTAAAAGAACTTCAACACATATATTGTTTGGATAATAATCTTCACATTTCTGTTTTAATGTCTTCAGTTATTTGCTATCTGTCTATTTATCAACCTTCACAAATGAGACATTTTATTGGCGTTAAGATAAACAATTGCATCTCAATAGTTGGTAGTCGGGATGAAATTATATTTATTGTTGAATCCCATACATGTGTAGCTAATCAACTTGAACTGATAAATGTTAAATCGAAAAATGATACACACACAATGCACAAAGAATAAGTTATATAAACATAAACAACAACATCAACAACACACATTTATAGTGGGAGAGAGAGAGTTTAGTCAAATGTTTTAAAATCAATTTGACATGTAGAATTACATTCAGCAGAATGAATTTTTATTTTTAATGATCTAGTCGCTGAGGACTAGTACATTTTGCCTTTTTGATTCGTTGCTATTCCTAAAACTAGAAAACCCCATTTTAATCAAATGGTATACCAATTTTCATAAAGTTCGACACAACAATATTTTTAGAATCATAATGTTGAATTAAGTTTTAAACATGCGGTTTTTCACGGTATTTTTGTTATATGTATAAAGGTAAATATTATGTATAGTTATTTCAACCGACATCCGACGATAGAGTATCACATATGATGTGACGAAAGTGGAAAATAACGTTCTTTTATCTTTCACTTGCTAATTATGATGCCAGTGAAGTCTGTTAGCTCATTGTTCTTCCATTATTCTGTGTTATTCTAATATTGAATAGATGCAACTGTAGCTAATTGTGTTTGCCTCCTGATTAGTAAGTATGTTTATACTGGAAAGCTTCTAACTTGCTAGCTGTTTACACCTAACGATGGTTACCATACGTTTATCACCCTGTAAACTAGTTATATTTTGTATTTGTAAATAACACATTGATGTATTCTGGGTCAGTATGTTGAACATATAGTTAAATAGATAACTTTATGTATTGGATGAGAGGAGATAGGGTAAGATGTTACACAAATACAGTTCTACGATGATTAAAGTATATTTAGGTTGTCTCAGCTGTTTGAATCGTTATATAAGGACCATTTCTCTACGACTCCTGGAAATCTATTTATGTCCTTTGCATAAAGCAGAGACACTATAGTTATACTAATGGAGATAATTCTCCCTTCTCATTGATTATTTGTAACACACACTGCTGTTAAGGTTGTTTCTTAATATAGAGTTCTGTTAAGTGCCTAATACAAATGATGAAACCTCAACTGCTAGATATTTATTTTATACTGTAAATGATAGATAAAGAGAGATAATTATTATAATATTAAAACTTTATAAAAATGTGTGAAGCTTCCTTATCCTTATGCATACTGATGTAGTTTCTGAAAACAGGTCTATATGACCTCTATATCCAGATAGCTGTCTTCTGATATTCTGCTAAGCTTAGCACGACTGCAGATGGTTATTATCTGCGACTTGTGATCAAAACGGATTGTTTGATCAGCTTAGAATTGATCGAATCTACGCTCAAAGGACATAATACTTGGGCCTTCTCCAACATATTCTGGAGGACTGTTCCATGTATCAGCCACATGCAACCTAAACTGATATTATCTTATTTTGGTTTTACTTTGTTCGTTATATAGTTTCTTCTGGTGTCCTCTTGTATTGTTGTTATTTACTGGCAGCTGCGTTTCCACATCCTGATCATATATTCCATTCAGTAGCTTATACACTTCTATCATATCCCCTCGGATTCGTCTGTACACCAAAGTTGGAAGATATAATTTCTTTAACCTCTCTTCGTAACTTAGCTCCTTCAGCCCAGGTAACAACTTTGTAGCCCTCCTTTAGACATTTTCTATGGTTACAATGTCATTCTTCCTTAAATGAGATCAGACAGATTGCGCAAGGTGTAAGCGGACCATAGCCTTTAATAGCCATCTAAAACTTTGTATATCCAGGTAACTGAAAGATCTTCTAATTAATCCCATGGTCTGATTTGCTGTCTTAACCTTCTCCAATATATGCTATTCAAATGTTAGTCTCTCATCGAAGGTGACTCGCAGATCCTTCTCTTGACTGTCTCTCTGCAACATGACTCCTTTGCTCTCTTCTCCTTGAGTCTTCAAATAACATAATATTACACTTCTCAGTGTGGAACCTCAGAAGCCACTTAGCGTTCGATTCTTGTAGTGAGTTGAGGTTCGCTTGTAACTGATCCTGATCATTTCGTGAAGCAATCTCCTGGCAAATTGTTGTGTGGTTTGCAAACATATACATGTTGGGTTTAACGCAGTCCAGGATATCGTTGATAAACAGAACAAATAAACAAGACCGGTCCCAACACATTTCCTGTGGGAATACCACTCAGCACCTCCACCCATCTTCAGAATGAACAATTCACTACCACTCGCTGTTTTCATACTTCGTCAAGAATTTCAGTCCATTCATCGTTTACTCTTAGTAACAGTTATATTGTCGATCTACCTCTTTTAAACCATAAATGTTTTGCTGACAATAAATTATTCTCAAACATATGCCGCATAACTTGATCCCTTACAATTGATTTTAGTAGCTTACATACTATGTATGTTAAACCTGCTTATCTATAGTTGCTTGCCTCTGGTTTACACCCCTTCTTGTATATGCCAGTAACAGGAACAGTTTTTCCAGTCATTTGGTAATGCCCCATCTCTAAGTGAATTACTTAAAATTATTCACAATGCCTTATTCATTTCCTCTTTGAGTTCATTCAATATATGTGGATGTAGACAATGTGGTCCAGGGGCTTTATCAATTTTTAGTTTCTTCAGGATCTAATTTTCTGACGTCTTCATATCAGAAAGTGGTATCCTAATTATTTTGTCTTCAATTTCTAGTATTTCCGTGGTTGCCTCTCTGGTGAATACCAAATAAGAAGAAACCTGATAGTGTTTGAGCCTTGTCTACTTCTTATTTCACCAGTAATTTCTTACCCTCATCTGTGTCAGATTTAAGGTCTGATATCCCACTGAGGTTTTCTTCTTTTACTTCACGTGTCTCCAGAATTTCTTGTTATTTGTTATTGCATCATTGACTATAGTCTTCTCTACATCTTTCTGCAGCTTCATGGACATGTCCTTTACTTCGTTCCGCTGCTTCGGATACTCCTTGTATTTGATCGGATCTCTCATGTCTAGATATTTCTGCCACATCCGAGGGTTTTCTTGCTGCTTCTGCTGTTCGTTTGTCTATGTTAGTTCTCTAATGCTTATGGGCCCTGAATATGTGTCAATCATTATACTAAGCACAGATTTCAATTCAGCACCCCTACGTTTACCCAGCAGGTGTGTGCCCTGTGCCTCCACACTCTCCATTCTATCAACCACTCTTCCTCAAGCATCTTGTTATAGTCACCTTTTTCATAAATAAAACGTCTTCTCATTGACTGCCGTCTTGCAGCGTAGCAGTTGAAGTTAAAACTAAGTAAGCTATAGTCATCCTTCCGTAATGGTGACAAATAATCAATGCTATCTACCATCCTTTCCACACTAGTAAGTACTATGTCTAGTAATCCTGGTTGATTTTTACCTAGTTTTCTGGTCGGAGTGTCCATATGTTGGTGTTTATATATATATATATATATATATATATATATATATATATATATATATATATATCTTAATGTCCGACCTCGCTAACAACATCTTCTCCTGGAGTTGACTCATGTCTCCAGTCAATCATTGGGTAGTAGAAATCTACACAATAAGAATAAGATACATGTTTACCTCTGCAGTTTTCTCCATTATTTCTCTCAAAATCTTGATCACTGTTTGGGTTTCTGTAGATACATCCAATGATTAGCTCATCATTATCTTGCAGTCTAGTGGACAATCATATGAATTCCTGATAAGATGTTTGATTGATTTCCTGTCTTGTGTGTAGATTTTTCTTGCTGTAGATTACTACTATGCCTCTGCCAGTATCCGACTCTAAGTTGGAGTACATATAATACCCCCTCAGCCTAAGCTCTGCCTCGGATAACCTATATCTGGCTGGTTTTGGTTTCACTTCGGTGATCAATATTACGTCTGGCTTATCTTCTGTGTCCTCTATCCTTATTCCAGGCTCTGCCATCTTGTTTGTAAACAACATCATGTTAAGTGTTTTCGGCTTTCTCCTTAATTTGCCAGATTTGCAAGTAATTAACACATTATTTGCTGTAATCATTTTCCTTTTCTGGTCATTCTTTGCGTGGCCTCATTTATCATTCCGTTCAATTACACACGCTCATATATGTAGATAGTAATGACGAGTCTTTGTGATCGTATCACTAAGTAGAACATCGGAATAAATAATCATGGCGATTATCATGATAAAGTTTGGCTTTAAAAAACAACAGAGAAACACACCTAATACATTTGTTTATTGTTTATATATTCATTATTGATGTTGAAAAACAATATTATTATATTTCCCCGTAAATTATGCCAAATATTAACTTCCCTTTTAGTCTGATCCGCGTATGAGATGCCCTCGAATTTGGCGTCGACTTATAAGCGAGTATATACGGTATCTTCTTCCAATGTTACTCTTCCCATTCACTTGATGTTAATAAGTTCAATTGGATTGAATAAATTACCTTTATTTCAGACTTATCATGTAAATATCTCCATATAAACCTGTAAATACAACATCATAATCCAATGTCGTCGTATCTTGGATTTGCTACTTTAAATCAACGTTAATAATTGCAATTATCAACATATTACAAGAGACGCAACATGAATTTATATATAAGATTTATAATTACAACTTTACTATTTGTTACATGACATTCCACAAACATGGTGAGGCACTACAACATTGAGGCTGATTTAGAAATAAATGAAACACATTATTGTAAGCAACATACATTTTGTGTATACTTATTTCTCTGTAATTTCACCACAATTGAGCAATATAGATATAGTAGAGCAGAAACATCTAATGAAATTTAGTTTCACTACCACAGTGATGTAATATATTAGTAATAAAATGACCCAAATATTTCACATTATCAACTTCCAGGATTGTTTCAACAATGATCTTTATTGATGGAACATCAACAATTTATAATTCTCAAAATTGTACTTAATATAATTATTTAACACATAGAGTCTACATCAGTTCAGGAAATACTGATACAGATAGGTACAGAATTACCAAGTCATCAGCATAATTGTAGTAGATTGTATTGATATAGTATAGTATTAACATATATACATAATATGCAGATGAGGAAGGTTAATCAACGAGAAACATTATTTCAATATTTTAAATACTTTACAAAAAATAATACATATTATGGTAATATCCTGTTTAAATTATAATCAAATAGCATTATTCATACAATACAAAAATGGGATATTACATATTATTGTAATGCTATGGATAAGGTATAATTAAATAACAGTTGTTCATACAATACAAAAAGGAGAGTATTACATATTATGGTAATAACCTGTATAAGTTAATAATCAAATAGCAGTATTTAGCAACCTGTGATTTGTTCACTTAAATATGGCTAAAGAGATCCTCTAATGTTTGTACATTAATGTATATTTGATTTCGAAGTGGGCCTGATATATTGCATATCAGAAGAACAGGTTATCTGTCTGTATGTCTGCTCGGCAGTGACATATTCCCTTTTCTCGTGGTATGCAGGACCAGCATCCTGTCTCAATTATGAGGTGATGGAGGATAGGCCTATCCTGGTGAGGACAACACGGTACTGTTCCGGTATATTCAATGGGTTTCATGAGTCTATAGCTAGGTGAGGTTTTAGATTGAGGTTCATGTAGATGTACCTTAGTCGTCTAGAGCTGTCTGATTGTTTTATTGGCCGTTTCACTTTCATTAAGAATTGGGCACTTTGAGGTGGTTAATTTTGCGGAGTAAACTGGTAATGGATTCTTAGTCCCATAGGTGATTGCACGCAACGGGCCATGTTGATCATCTGTGCTATATAGTCGTCCACATGCTGTGCTCGAAGACTTACGAGAAATTTCACCTCACTGTTTATTATCAAGCTTTTAACACTCGGCAGGCCAGTTTCTATATTTACTAGTGTACCACATGTTGTATTGCGCACACCTAATATTTGCTTAATAGAGCTAAGATATGGTTCTCCCACCGATTTTGACTCATTTGTAATCTAGGTTTCACATGAATACAGTTCAGCTACATTTAACGCACTGTTCCACACTTTATATTTTACATTTTATGGGTAGTCACTATTCTTTGTCAGAAACGAAGAGAAGTTTCTGAAATGAAGTGTGTTGCCATCTTTTTGATCTGGAATTGTGAACTCATCTTGTCATTCTAAATAAGTGGCCCAAGATATGCATATAAGGCTGTCTTAAATATAACTGCACCGCTGAGCATGAAGAGAATGGCATCACCTGTGTTCACTGCTAGCTACTGACATTTTGATGGATGTAGCTGTATTCCAATATCATCAACCGATGTGTTCAACTTGGCTAATATGGCATCCATACTTTCTCTACAGGATGCTAGAATGACAGTGCCAACCATGAGGAGAAGTATGTGGATATCTTCGAGCCAGCCATCATGTTCATAGGTTTCATGGTATCAATTGATGGGTCAATAAAGCTTGTGAAACTATTACAGCTGAGGCGGCCAATCTGTTTTATCCCAGCTCCTGTTTTGAATAATTTGTCACCAATGATTTCCGATGATGTCATTGCATGTTGGAGATCTTTAAGAAAGGTATTCGCATACCCTCTGGAGTCAAGATATTCTATTAGTTTCAATCGATTCACACTATCATAGGCCTTCTGATAGTCTATGAACACTATATATAGGGGTTCTCCACTTTATCTGATAATTTCATACTTATTTAAAGTTTTCTTATTGAATTGATGGTTTTTAGGTTACGTAGGAATCACCACCATATATAATATGTATTGGTAATTTACTCAGAAGCACAAGATGATTAAATTGATAGTTACTGATGAAAATAATTGCTGTCATCTACTTAGAAACATATGATGTTTCACTTGATGGTTTCAGATTAAATTAATTGTGTTCAATTTTAAAAGTTAACAAAAAGCTGCTAATCGTATGCAGCCGGTATCTCTTTTGGTGTCTTTGCTACTCCTGATGACAGCTGTGATGTAAGACGTTAAAGATGAAGATGAAACAGATCCAGACGAACTACAATAGGATCTAGCCCTTTGTCATCAACCACTTGAAACGCAATTTTCACGACAAGATATTTTGACGTAGATGGAAAGATGTCAACATTTGAATTCTAACCACTGTCCTTTTTCAAGATACCATTGATTGTACTCATCTGAGTCCGAGTAAGTAGAATACCATTTTAAATATATATTTTTGCCATGTTGTCCCAAGTACCGTGGTCACCCTTCTAGTAGAACCCTCTATTGCTGTGCAGTCCTGGTCTTAACCTAAATAAATAGGTATATGATTAATTTAAGATAATTCTGATAATACATCAATTGGTATATGTGTTTTACAAGATAATGTTAATGCAATATATAGATGCAATATTAGTAATGTTTCATTGGACTTATATCAATTGTATTTAAAGACACACTCACTAAAATTAATAATCTCCCCTTATCCTATTACACTCAGATCTGTTCCAATTAATCGTTCTGATCAAGGTATCATCATAATTGAAATTGTTGATGACAGATAAAGTGTTAATAGAAGTTAGAAGGAAAAAACCCGACTGATTAAAGCCATAATATAAACATGTAGGTTAAATAACCGGTGGGGCAAAATATCGGACCCCATTTCCGTGAGCGCGTTATGAGTAGACCCGTAGTCTAAACGTACGGCAAACATCCTGCGCACGATTTTCACACGTGACCTGTTTCTATCGTGCTCGACTCCGTTCTATAAGTACAGCATAACTGTCATATGTTTAGCACTGCCAGTTATACTCAAACATTATATACCCATATTATATGTTTGCTAATGACAATTTGTAAATCGGATACTGAGATAGCTTAGAATACATCGCTTCAACCCCTAATTTCGCCATTATCGATCCAAAAACAGATGGGCGAGCATCTTTGCGTATGGTTAGGCCTCCAATATAAAGATACACCCTACATATGAATAGACACTTCGTTTCCTGAAACCATATATTAAGCATAACCCTTTATTGTGAGTTATGGACTATTCGCCCTCGGTTGCATTCCCCTCGGTATAAAAAGGCTATTCGTCATTTATTGTTATTTACCTTTAATAAAAAGGACTATTCGTCCTTGTTATGTATATAATAAAATTATATATATATATATATATATATATATATATATATATGTGTGTGTGTGTGTGTGTGTGTGTGTGTGTGTGCGCGTGTGTGTGTGTGGTGGCAGTACGAAGTAAAAGTACTTCGTTACTCTATTTGAGTAGGTTTTTTTTTCAAGTAACTAGAAGTAAGATTTCAACTAACTACTTTACTTGTAACGAAGTAGTTTTATTTGCGGTAATGCTACGTTAATTTCAGTTACTTCGCGATATTTTCGTTACTTTTTAGTCATAATTTAAGTGGCATGATGGTCCTCCATCCGGGAATATTTCCTTTTAATCACCAGGTCAATCAACTTGGCTGGCTAAATGGACCCAGCGACCTCCAAGGATAATGAAGCGAAGTCAAAAATGAAACACCCTTCAGATATTCCCACGTATTCAAACTCACCTGGTAGTGAGTGATATGTGGTCCAAAACGCTACCAACCAGATCGCAGAGGCGCCCATCCATTTGGCAGGATATGGGTTATTATTACTGTCCAATCCCGAGCTGCATATCTTCACCCCAATAAGGACTCGCACTGGCGGTACTAACGTTTGCTGAAGTTGAACAAGGGCTTTGTTCAGTGAGCACAGGGTGACAGCACATGTGCACGTCTGGGAATTTTAGTATTTCTTGTATATATTTAATTATTGTTTTTAGTGATAAAAAAAACATATTAACTTTTACATCTACTTTGATTTTTACTTCAATTAGTTTTAGAAAATAGTTTTACTTTTTACTCAAGTAGATTTATACAAGTTTACTTTTACTTCTACTCAAGTAATTTTGAAGAGGCGTACTTCTACTTCTACTCAAGTACAAAGTGAAAGTAATTCAGTTAACCCTGTAAATTAAATGTGTGTGTGTATGTGTGTCCGTCTGAAAAAAATGTATATATATCCGAAATTGATTCTACCCACGAAAAATGGTATAGTTCATTTGCATTTGTGGTCCGGTAACATGATAATACGACCGTAGACATTGGTCAGAATCTCGAGGCCCTTTTTTACTAGGTTAAGTTGCAGGCAACTTTTTAAGCATACAACAAGCAAAAATAAAACTTTGTTATTGTATACCACATGCTGTAAGCAAATTCATTGTGGTAATACTTAGTAATAGGTAGTAATTTCGAGAGGTCACCAAGATCTGAGTCCACAAGCCATGCACACATATTTTAACTTCTGCTATATGCCGGTGTATATATTTTGCTGCACTTGCCAATCTATTTTGTTTTTAAATATTGGCAATAAATTGTATGTTACCTATTTGGTAATACATTGTATATAATCTATTTGACAATAAATGGTATTTTAACTAACTGACAGGCGAATAAAATCAAGGGCGATGGTTCCCGAAGTTGAATCTAAAACGGGGTGAAATAAAAATGAGGGCGAATGGTTCAGTTTCCTTTATTACTTTAGCATAATCATAGGAACATTCATATCTCACGTCTTTCTGCAAACATACTGACCTAGTGGGTCTTTTCAGTTGGGAATTGTTTTGTTAGCAGACTATATTTGTTTTATTATTAATGTTTATTCATTGAAAAATGACTTGGTATTTAATATGTATAAAAAATATTTTGCAATGACTAATATCTAAATATGGTTTCATAGTCTTATCATTACAAATGTTCTTATCATTACAAATGCTATTGTGATTTGCAGTGTCATGTATCATGATTAGACGACAACATGCGCTTCAAACAGATGTGGAAAAGAGTTTAGATTCACCCAGACGCTAGCATTATCACCAAACGACACTACATGTGACATGCCACCTCCACATCATATGAACCAAGAGCCACATTTAACAAGAACGGATGTGGAACAAATGCCATCAGAGTATGTGAAGAAATAAGAGGTTTCATCAAGAAACAGTTATTTTCTGACTTCAACAGAAACACCTCCCTAGATCTACATCATGATTGGCCCATAAATAGTCAGTCATCATGCACAGTTTTTACCTGACATGGGTGTTTATGTAAAAGTCGCCACCAACAATGAGGCTGATGATCAAGAAAGATCAAAATTGAAATCAGTAATGAAAGAACAAACACAAATATTTAATACTATTACAGCTGGGGTACTACACCTCTTTAGTATTAATACTATAAAGGAATGCACAGCTATGCCAAAAAACTGTAAATGGCAAATTAAAGCTGGGTAGCACTCAAACATGTTTGGATCAAAGTTTTTTTATCATTTAGTTTTGGTTTCTGGATTATAAAGTAATATTAACTATGATTTTATTTATCAATAAAATTGAAAATGTTGTAGTCATCATTAAGGCTGCTTTATCACAAACAATTGTGTGCAGTGTACATGCACATGCATGGATCATTTTAGTCAGCTCAGCAACTGGTACAAAACTGAGAGGATATTTTAGGAAATGGCTTGAATACTAAGCTTTGTTTGATCTTCCCAGTGTTAGTCTATCGTCAGCTATATGATAGCGTTGAAGTTTAAAAAACATTTACTCACATCCCAAGAGACAGATCTGTATTTTCTGATGAATTTAATGGTGTAGGTTTAAATCAACCGCGCTACTAAATCAGCCGCACCATGATCAATACGGCCACCTGGATAAACTGAGAAAGGCAACCGAGCTTCGCCGGGCAAGCGCGCCGTTCGGTTGCATCTCGTGTTGTCTCAATTGGCGTGTGCTTCTTTGTTTCAAATTAATAATTATCACTTGCCATTTATATGATTGTTTACGTTATTTTTGGAATATATACAGCTGGTCTATATTTGACGTGTTAATACAAATGGTTTTGGTTTTGTTGTTCGGGGAGAATCCCCAGGCTGTCGCTTATTCGGCAGAGCCTCTATGTTGGAGTGGTTGAGAAACCTCCTCCCCCCACCACTCACAGGGGAGCAGTACGGAAAGATGGAGCCGAAATACCCTGAGGGTGGTCACTGCCAGAGTGTTTTACGTCCTCAGGGGGTTTATAACGTCCCCCTTTATTTTAACTAATTCAGTGGAGACGGCAGCGCCATTTAACGTGGTCAGCCACCCACGATGTAGTGAGCCGAGAAATTAATCCCTGGAAAAAGTTTCGACCTCTTACGGGGTTCGAACCTGCGACCATTGGCACCAAGTGCCGGGTGCTTAACCGCTAGGCCACCGGAGCTCACTATAATACAAATGACTCCCAAGTTTGCTTAAATTATGATAAAACATATTATTCGAACTGAAATTAAAGTCAAAGCAAAGGCGGCTTAATTGCAATCCTTACGAATATGCAGCCGCGTGACACATTATATCTACTCGCGAACCGGCTCGTCTCAGCGCATTTCAGCTTGTCAAAATGCTTAAGTCAGCTCCGATATACTCGAATGCGCATCATGTCATGGCAGGTGTATATATGTATCAGGGGTTGAAAACCAAAACATTTTGAGTGAGCTCCGATGGCCTAGCGGTCAATCACCCTGCATTTGGTGTCAAGGGTCAAAGGTTCGATCCCAGCAAGGGGTCGAAACTTTTCCAGACATTAATTTCTCGGTTCACAACTTCGTCGGTGGTTGATCACTTCAAAATAGCATCTCCAGCGCTCTCAACAGTAGAGAAGCCGGCATCCCCCCCTATTATTCAAATCATAAGAGGGGACACGACCATATATATATTAAGAACAGCCACAAAACCGGACCCAGACCAAATCACATCTAAAATACAAGAAACATTTTACAAAGACCCCAGAGTACATATTAAAAGAAGCTGGGCCATCAAAGCAGCTGATATTCAGATGGACATAGGAATTCCAACAATCCACCATCCGGATACCAAGAAAACTGTTCCATGGCGCGACCGCCCACTGACCATCATTATTGAATAAAAAATAAATTAAAAAAACAAGACCCATATGCAGCATTCACTGAGGTTTCGGACAAGATCTCTTCCCTAAACAGACACCGGGTAGCAATAAACATCAACACATATGCTAGTGTCGGCCAGGATGGAAAATCTGCCTGGAACTGTTTGGTGGAGGGAGTACGGCGAAAACCTTGCAGAATTACATGTGATTATACTGCCGTGGCAAGCAAGGTGAAAAGTGCAAGACGGACAAGAAGACACAACCATATATTCATACTCGATGGCAGCCATCAAAATCCTTGCACAAACAAAAACGCGAACATATCCAGAAATTACAAGTAAAATTATTGACTCCGCCTTCACCCTAAGCCAACGCGGCAGCCTAACTACTATACACTGGGTTCCAAGCCACTTACATAATGAGGGTAACGAACGAACAGTTACCCTGGCCAACGAACACACTAATCTAACCAATATTCTACACACATAACAAACACTAGGTGCCTACAAACATATCATGAAACAATGTCTTCAAAAACAAATAAGACCAAATTCAGATCTAACTAAATTAAGTAGCTGGTACAATAAAACCATTGTTCCCGGCATTCACCCCATAACCAAAAAAAATGAAAACATACATATACACCGCCTTTGATGCAGGGTGCACACAACAATCTTTGTCAGCACTAACAATAAAGCACTATTTTTAGGTTGTACTTTAGGTTGACCCCGTTCACTATCTAATCAATTCTCCCGCTTTCTCAGCCTCTCGGCAAATTCTTAAACAATTTCTAACGCCGGCACAACACAACCAACACAGAAAAGCAGCCATTATAATATACTAAGCCAAAGCCAATCCACACATAATACTCCCCTTATTTAAAAAAGGGGATCTTTTGTAAAGATTTGTCACTGGTCCGTCCTGGTCCAGAACTTTACGAACTCATTTTTAGAAACAGAAACTCTACCGAGAAGGAATCCATACTAGAGGTTACTCCCCGAACTACAACCAAGCACTGGGTTTATTAAAACAAAGGGATACGTTAAAGACCCCTTGAGGACGTAAAACACTCTGGCAGTGACCACCTTCAGAGTGTTTCGGCTTCATATTTCCGTAATGCTCCCCTGTAAGTGATGGGGAGAAGGTTTCTCAACCACTCCAACATAGATGCTGAGCTGAATAAGTGACTGCCTGGAGATTCTTCCCGAAAAACAAAACAAACAAACCAAAATATTGCTAAACAGGCAACACCCTGGGAATACTCCCCGAAAGCAAGACCAAAATATATCTATGCTGTGTCCTATAGGCGAAAGCCAGGGGTCTCTACCCTAAATATCAACAATAACCACAATATCTATTCACATATTTATGGGCGCGGTACAAGATTATCGGCCCAAGAGCTTACGAAGACTGAATTAACTGTTGAATTGTTGCCTCTACTTATTATAATTAGTATTTTCGGATTAAATAAGCCAATGTGAGGCACTACATTCATCAATTCCACAGGTATTTAATAGATTTTTTAATGCGATAATAAAACATGTTTCTTTTTATTTCTGAGTAAGTACACCAATATAAAGTAAGCACATTCTATTATGTAGAAGAAATATATATCATTGTTTTGTTTTATATCTAGGGCTTGAAAAGGGTTATAAAAAATATCACCTGTGGTGATGGTAATTGTTAAATAAACTTAAACATTCATCTTTCAATATGTATGTAGCTGAATAGGTTATTTAAATTCAGATCATTCTTCTTTGATGAGACTTTTTGAAGATT
>JAODUP010001405.1:0-57609 GCA_025642065.1 Paralvinella palmiformis | reverse complement strand
AACAAAAAAAACATACACTCAAAATATTATAAATAATACACTACACACAAAAACAAACAAACACTCAAATTACACTACACACTAAAAGAAACAAACAAAGAACACTCAAAATATTATAAATAATACAATACACACACTCACTTGAGGATTTATTTCTAGAGGAGGTGACCGATGGTTCTTCGGCACTAAGTGAGTTGAGTACTCATATGATTCACGATTTCAGTCCTAGAAATAACGTATAAAAACAAGAAAATAAATGCCATATGGTTAATACGCGTCAAAATGAATATAGACACACACACATACACACACACACACACACACACGCACGCACGCAGGCATATACACACACATGCACACAAACATATACAAACACACACACACACAAACACATATACACATACATTGGGACTGGTGAGACATTACACATGTCTCAGCAAGAAAAGTCGCCACTCTGGACTCAGTCCCCTGAAGAAACGTCCAGAGTTTGAATTCACGGTTCGAGATTCTCTGTGCCTGTGCTTTATTATACACAGCTAAAATACGAGCGCGCACGAGCATGTATGCACCCCCGCGCATATATATATATATATATATATATATATATAGAGAGAGAGAGAGAGGGGGGGTGTAGTTACCCTGATGAAACTGACAAATAATTAATGATCAACAAACCACCAAAATAATCAACGCACGATTCTAGAATAGTTATTTTCTTTAAACGCAATCTATGACCGTATGGAGAGAGTGTGGGACTATTTACCCATGGTTATTGTCATGCTGTTGAGAAGGTCGGAGGTTCGAATACCGGCCGTGGTACTATAGTAGGGAGTTTTTCATCCCGCCAGGCAACTGGCAAGATTTTCTACTCCGAATATGCCATATATTGAAAAGTTTAAATTTATTTAGAATTAGTCTTCGTGGTGAAGCTGTAAATTACAGACCATTTGCATCTCCATGATTTGAAGTTGCCAGCCTCGTAAAATAACTGACATTTCGGCCATTATTATTATTATTATTATTATTATTATTATTATTATTATTATTAGATACCTAAATATTTGATTTCACAATAAAATCAAAACGTCACAGAAAACTCAATTTCCATAATAGATTCATGCTTTATTAATTCGAGACTTAACGTAGACACATTTCAGAGTAAGAATTGACGACGGGTTTCACTTCGCTCTAAGAAAACCTGGGATCATTCCGACGATAGTTAAGTAAATTAAGGATAAGTTTTCAAACAAAAACAGCTATCTTCTAGCATAACACCGTTATATAACCCGACGAGGGTAAATGACGATACAATATTAGAGGTCGGTACGCATATCATGTTTTAAAATAAAGACATATTTGGCTGCGTAATTCAGCGAAGTGTTATTGAAGTGTTATTGAAGTATTATTGAAGTATTATTGAAGTATTATTGAAGTGTTACATACTTTTCGGTATAATTATTTTGTCAAATCATTCTCTCTATTACTGATTGTTTTCTCTAAGATACTATTTACTCAGTAGCCAAAGAGCACAGAGTGAAGCAAGGGTGTGTGTGTGTATGTGTGTGTGTGTGTGCGCGCGCGCGCGCGTGTATGTGTGTTTAAGGATATATAAATCTAAATACGGGCAGATGTACGGCAGATGTACAAACGGATGAAGCAACGCATTGACAGAATCTTAAAGCAGCGAAGATACTGACCCCCGTCTATAGATCAACTAGACGTCATCTTATTGTTAATATACATATTGACATTCACAAATATATCTACCTACATCACGTGTCTCCTATTTGATAGATCGGTTCGTCGGGATCTAAACAGTTCGTTTACGGTGCGTCGTCTGCTTCTTTAGCCTTGCTGGCGATCCGTCGGAGAGTTTTGAGCATAATGAGACCGATAGCACCAGTGGAGGGGGGGGGTAAATATCTCGATGAATAATCGTTAATTTGTGGCCAACACCCTAAATTCATAATACGTTTTCACGCTCTACATAATATAGGCGTCAATACACCCCGATGGTGCCGCTCGTCTCTTATCTGATAGGCTCGATTCTCAACAGCCACCCAACAGTCACGCCAAATGCATAGCAAACTCTTAATGGGGCCCGGATTTTTGCGTTTACGGTTTACGTGCAGTGTTTGGCGCCTTGCTCACCCCGTCCAATTATACATCTAAGTACATGTGTATAAAACGGAGAGAGAGAAAAACAGTGGACAAGTGAGCGAGCAAGCGAGCGAGTGAGTGAGTGAGTGAGTGAGTCAGTCAGTCAGTCAGTCAGTCAGTCAGTCAGTCAGTCAGCGATCGAGCAAGCGAGTGACTGAGTGAGTCAGTCGGTCGGTCGGTGGGTGTGTGGGTGATTGAGTGAGTGAGTTAGTGAGTGAGTAAGTAAGTAAGCCAGTCAGTCAGCCAATGTTTTGTTTAGCAGAGGGTCAACTATGTAGGAAAACACTCCATAAACACAGCTATAATTGGGATTCGAATCGACAGCCAATCGGTTTCCGTTTTGAGACATATGGCATACAAACAGAATGACACAGACATAGACGGAGCCAATATTTATGGCCTATCCTTTCTGTAATATGTATCTAGCTGTGTAAAGCTTGAACAGGCGTGTCCGATATTCACTCCGTACGTGTTTTCGTACACGCGCATGCTAAAGGTGCTATACACAAATAGGTTATCAGTAGTTAAAAGATTAAAAAAGCATCACAAAGCGATATATCTTCAGGCGTGGGATTGGCTGGAAAAGGCCGAACCCGTTAAGTATGAATCTCCCCCTCACCAGATGCGTTTGTGTGTGTCTCTCTCTCTCTCTCTCTCTGTGTGTGTGTGTGTTATTTTCGCATTACGCCGTGCTCAATTGCTACTGGTAAAAAGGGGGGAGGGATTTCACTGTGTCAGGTGATATGTTCACTGACATAGGGTGCACACTTTCTATTTGTATTAAAGGCAGGGTATATTTGGACCTGCGCACCTTATAACACTCCTTTTTTTAGTCTATTGCCAATAAAAGTGATGCCAACTCGTTTAAAGCAAAGTTGTAGGTTACCAAGATGTTGAAAATATTTCAAACTGCTTACGTGTCCAAGGTCAGGTATTACTAATAAAGTACGCATTTAATTATGGGTAATGGCGTCAAAAATCAATCGATCTATTGGTATAGAATGAGTACCGTATATGATCTAATGGCCAGGACGTTTATTTATTTGATCCTATCCATTGTACGCCAACTGTCACTTGAGATTGAACTCTGATTTTAGATCTAGAACGTATTAAAGTCAACCTATCGTCTAAATACTACTTTCTTACACAATGACACGATTAATGATAATGTACGACAATTCCTTAATAAAGTAAATGCTAGCTTTGTCTGACAAATTAAACATATAAACTGAAATAAACAAACAACTATTTGAAGATGCACCTATAGCCTTTAATATGTTGATTAACACATAGTATAAACTATGTGTTATATATTTTATTTATTAGAACAATTGATACTTTGCCTTCCACAGACTGGATCCTTGTTGACATTTGATATATCAAATATCGAGACTTAATATTCCAATCTTGAGTTAGCCACTTTTCTCCAAGATATGATACGATATGATATGACACAATATGATATGACATTTATTCAGGATCTACATTCACTATGTACTGTTTTTGGTAGAGCTGACATACACTCGTATGATGTAAAACAAAAATATTGTAACACAAAGTAAAATAAAAACATCAAATTATAAATATATAAATGACTCAGCTCATTCAGTACACTTAGTTCTTACAATAAATTTATGTTATTGTGTCATTAAATGTACGAATTTATCACCCAATTAACAATTCCCAGACAATATACTTTATTTGGATAGTATTTTTTATTTGGAATGTTTTAAGGGACATCTTGTTTTGGTGTGGGTTTTAGTACTCTTGTGATTTATGGCTGACGTTCAGCGACGTCGATCATGGACAACAACGCATTCGATATCGTGCTGCTGAAAACTCTTCCTGTTCCGGTAAGTAGAATCAGAACATGACGCAGGTGTAAGGTATTTTTATGAGACAGTCTGTGTGGTTGATAAAAACGTTCGTCACACGAACTGCTTTGAAGTAGACTTGCTGTCATGTGGCTCTTCTCCGCTAACCGAAAGATTTTAATGTACGCTTCGCACACAGTTTTCTAATGCATCTTATTTTATTATAAACCAAACAAGATTGTCTTATATATAACGAAGTACGTACAACTAATGCCCCTCTGTGGATGCAAGACTTTCGAAACACAGCGTGTATTCTCTTCTTTCACCTAGCTATCTCATATCGGTTTTATAGAATACATGCTAGATAGGTGGAGCGACTATAATAAAAATTGGCTGCTTTATAATTTATTGGCTTATAAATAAATAAACGTATAACATAAGATCCTAGTTTGCTTATGCGATAACGCATCCAATATAATGGAACAACTATACCTAATGAGATAATTAGATAACGTTATATTATAATTAGACCGGTGTTGCTTCTCAGGCAGGTAGATGTATTGTTAAAACCCAGAGAATTAAACTTTTACTGCTCTTTCTTCAGGCAATATAGAATTATGAACGGTTTTAATATTACCCACACCTCTGTGGTAAAGCTGAGTGAGCAATTAAGTGTGTTTTACTCTAGTGTTTGTCCAGCTGAACTCGGTAGTATGTACCTCTGTATCTTCAGCTCTGTGTGGATTCCAGAGCAATATGTGCGTGCATCATATCTAAAGATCGGTGTTTGTTTAGAAGAGATCTGAGACATATTCCAGACAATAGTTATTTAAAGGTTTAGTCTGTCTAAGCGAGACCTAATTGTATTCGATTTATAAAAGCATGGACATTGCACGACTGTTGTTGTTGTTGTTGTTGTTGTTTATGCAAATATCAAATTTATGTTATCCCTACATGTCTCCCCATAGCTTCAATAACAATAGATAACTGGGGAAATAACATTCCCTCGCAATGTTTTGCATTCTATAGCTTTCTTACATCATTTGAATACTATTTTCCAGATTTATATTTTCTGTCTTTTCTTACAGTTTAGTTTATCTGCTTATGGCATATATATATATATATATATATATATATATATATATATATATATAAGAGAGAGAGAGAGAGAGAGAGAGAGAGAGAGAGAGAGAGAGAGAGAGATTTCAAGGGTGAAAATATTCTCTGGTGTATTGAATATCTTTGTCAGAACCCGCCTCACTGCCGACCCATATTCAAAAGAGTTGCCTGAATCACGGGCATGGCGGTCTCTAGAACCCTATGAAGTACAACATGAGAGACGCCGTCCGCATCAATATGAAGGCGTGCTACCCAGCCAGCTTCCAAGGACAACATTAGACCAAGTCGTATTTCCAGCGCTTCGGGCACCCTGTCGCCACGGAACCTGAGTAGCGATAAACGGGACACTTCTACGGGATGTAGGTACAAGTTTCGCGAATATCCAGGGATGTGAGTTCAAATAAGGAATCCACCCTATCATTAGAGCCTGGATTGGAATCATTTCGAATTACCGTCCGCGAAGCCAATATGGAATTTAAAATCCAAAAGGAGGGCCGAAATCAGGGGTGCAACCTTATTGGGAAGTTTACCATTCTTGGAGAGGGGTGTGTGTGCGTACGCTGAGATCACCTTCCTGTATGTGTTGCCGTCCGTGTGGCTACAGACAGTTTCTAGTGGGCACCGCTTATATCAGCAGAGAAACTGTCGGCGAAGCGAGTCGTATGCTAATCAGTGATCATAACTGGATGGCTAATGCTCTGTTCGTTATTGGGGCGCTTCTTGGCGGTACCGGAACTAAAATTCGCCATTTTGTTTGAGACCTGTTTACACGAGCGTTCCTATACATTAGCATGTGTGTGAGTATTATTGTATTTTATTGAGCTTTTGCGTACTGCGTCGACTTGGTTTTGATTTGGTTTTCAATAACAGCAAAGTCGTATAACATCAGGATCGACCTCTATGTCATTGTCGGATTATGGTCTTGCTTAAATTCGATACTTCAGTGCGTTAAATTTTCAGCAGAATTCCGGCACCGTTAAAAGTTGGTTTTTAAATACTGAGTGACAGTATCTTACACAATATCTAACAAAGGAAACACTGGAACTTGTAACCCAAACACAGCTAATAAAAGTTTATCTTTTATACAGCATTTATGAACGTTTTAAATAAATAAAAAATTAACAAACACTAAAACCAATTTAGTATTCCCTATAGCAATAAATGTCAAATCATTATTATACAAAGACATTTGGGGATTCAAGAACGTGCTGCCTTTATTTTATTATATTAATAACTACTTTCCAGTACAATTTTGAAGATGCTAAGCATTTTATTACTAACCGCTAATATATACCATCATTGTATAAATTATTAAACGCAAAATAATAATTGAATAAAGGCACGCAATTAATTACTGAATTTGAGCTATTTACTATCGCACAGAGGGGCGTGTGTCAATGGAAGTTCTCACCAAGATGGCGGCCCGGTGGTATCAACCAATCATGGCCGCCGGCTATCAAGTTATATATATATATATATATATATATATATATATATATATATATTATATGGGGGTGCTCATGAACACTGCTTGAGAGGGGTCTGGCCCAGCCTTCCACTCGTGCTTATTGAAATTCGGGTGTAGAGGGGGTGGGATTTGGGGTGGGGGTGGTGAAGGGCGTTCTCCGTGTAGCTCGGTGTTAAGTGGTGCGGTAAGCACTGTTCACTCGGGCCCGGTTCATACATGACATCCTGGTCTGGCTGTATACGCTGCTTATTCTTTGCGAAAATTGGGGGGGGGTTAGGGGGTAGTAGTCTAGCGGTAGCCCGTTTAGCCTACCATGTTCACAAAAATGACCGTAAAACATCAATCATCATCATCATCTGCGGAAATTGAGTTGGCAGGCTTTAACCTGGGAACTAAAGGTATAATTGGTTCCACTCACTCACCCCAAAAATACACTATAGTAGTCGTCTTCGGATTGTTCGGGGTTCTGGTAGAGGGTGGGGGCCGTCTCAAATTGCTAAAAAAAGTGCGATGCGTCTCAGCGGGCTCCCCCCCCCCCAAAAAAACAAAACAACAACAACAATAACCTGGTATCATCTTGTACTTGTTGAAGATTGGGGTAGAAACCCCTGGCTACCACCTGGTGTCGACTTCTGTTCTGTCATTATTGATGATCGTGGTGTTCATAGGGGTCTTTCAGGAGTAGTGGGGTGATGCTGATGCAGCAGCAACAACAACATCAACACCAAAAACATTAAAGTAACAACAAACAATTAAAGTACGCATATCTGTATAACACACAAACCAAATTTTACTGAAAAAAACCCACAGCGTATGTACTTCAAGTCGAATTCATAGAATGGTTTACTTGTACCCACTCTCTATCTTAATAATCTACCTCTGACTGTTGCATCTAGTATCAAGTTATTAACTGTATTGATAAATGACAATCATACAGATGTTGATGGTATTATGAGATTATTACAGATGAAATACGTCGATCAAATCAGTCGATTCAAAATACCTTCTTCGAGTGCTAAAGTTAAGTCTTTGTAATCCTTGTGGTTGTCATGTCGGGTCCAAGTATAAACGGTATTCCTTATCAATGTACTGTCAATGGCCTGCAATAACGTTCTTCGAAAAATATTGGGAATCCTGTAATTAATGCTGGTACATCTGCAATTAATAGCAGTAACAAGATTGATTCGTTTGGGATGCTGATTCACAAAAGTGTTTTCAGCTTTAGAACACGTTTAGATGATTCTAGCAATTGTTTCTGTTTTACTGCCATTCTAGATCATGCACTAGATGGTCAAAGATACTCAATTATTAACAGTTTTAGTTTTATGTCTATTATTTACTTCTCTGCATCAGGTGTATATGGAATTTTAATTTAATTGGGTTGATTAAAGGTACGTTCGTGCGTACTTTCAGTGGGAAATGTCGATTGGTTCGGAAATCCCTCGTTATCTCGCTATGTTGTGCAAGTTTATTGCTCTTCAAATTAACCAACGAAGAAAAAAACACACACAATATATTAGTCAACAATACACTACCATTAAATTAATTCTGGATCTGCCTTAGGGATTTCAAATAACAAATTCAACCTTAACTTGCTTCATGCTTACAGATAAAAGCTATAAATATAAGTGGATAAAAAATTGGGTGACTTAGTTAGGGCTGTCATTATACTCGAGTCATAAACAAGCTGGTGATTTAGCTTTTTCTTTTAATGATGAATGTCACAGGTACAACAAAGTTCACCTTCAATGTCGCAGGAGGACAAACTAAACAAAAATGTTCAAACAAGATTCACCATCTCCAAGCCCCGAACCAGCATTAAATAAACGGGCCCCGGAACCAGCATTAATTTTCTCTTCAGTTCCAATGTTGAAATTGCACCAGAGAAAGCTCATTTAGTGACAGTACTGTGTATCGATTTAAATTCATAATAGGGACAAGCTAGTTCAACACGAGAGTCCCATCACATTATCTCAGTCTAAAAGTTGCAACATCGATCATGCTCCTCTCTACCTTGGCCGGGTCTACCACGCATGCGCAATGAACTAAGATTGGCTATTAAGAAGAAACTTATACCCTGTGTTAATTAGGCTACATTACTTAACTGATATGGCAAGAGAGGCGATACATTCATCATGTGAATACCCATAATAATAATAATAATAATAATAATAATAATAATATTAATAATAATAATAATGTATATTTAATAAAGCGCCCTTACTAGCATGATCCATTCAAAGGCGCTGTACAATTAATATGTAATATAATAATACTCCAAATAATATGTCTATAAAAAAACCTAAATGCACAATCAACATATGACTTGCTATATCGTAACTAATTATAATTGTCCTTGACCATACACACCAACATATGATGCTTCCATTGCCTGTGGCTATGTCATAGCCAATCATAATCGTTTATGGCTAATTACAAACACAAATGTGTGATCTTTCCAATGAGCAGATCAGGAGTTAAAATGTTGGGTAAAGTGACACAAGTATTTTTTTATATTGTCTGCAATTAACAAACATCAAAATGATCAATGGCTTCAATTCCATTCCTTATCTTGCGCACGGTTATTGTATATTAGTTTAAATACGGAGGTATATCCTTAAAAATTAAAAATGTGTGACAGAGACTACCGGTATGTCACGTACTCCATATTCTGACATTCTCGTTTATTCGTCATATTATCATGTGACAAATTTTTACTTTATAGCTCGCTGTTTTATTCGGCACAGCTTAATTGTTTTTGCGACTATTAATAAATATTGATCCAGTTATATTTGTCGTGTACGTATGGTGAATCAGACAGTCCATATTAACATAGGTGGCAGCACCGGGGGCGTTTTAATTCACTTCATTTCAAAAAATAAAACAATGATCGTGTCACCAAAACCATAAGTTCACCGAAAACAGGACCACGATCACTGGTGTCACCTAATATTTATTAATTCTGCAGAGATAATGTAAGAATCATGTATTTACACTAATCGCGACTGGCCTTGTTGTACAGACAACACGTGAGTCCAAACATGCCATTTTATACTGGTGCTACATGTTGTACTCGCTGGTGCTACATGTTGTACATGTTGTCTTGCTAGAGCCGTCATCTCCTCTGATACATTAAACTCATGGCATGACCCGTCGTTGTTGAACTTGCAATGTACAATGTACAAAGGAAACGCTCCCTCATCGTCCCCATTGCTGTGTGACAAGCTGGGAATAGCGACCATTACTTGTATAAGTGTAGATGATGATGATTGATGTTTTACGGCCACTTTTGTGCACAAGGTAGGCTAAATGGGCCGAGCGACCTCCAAAGGTAATGAGACGAAGTGAAAGACGAAACAACCTTCAGATATGCCCACGCCGGGATTCGAACACGGGTGGTAGTGATCTGTGATCCAGCACGCTATCGCTAGACCACGGAGGCGCCCCTGTGTACAAGTGTAAAGAACTTCATCTGTCCGTCTTTATATTCAAGATTACACCCCAGTAACCGTCAACAGATTGTTGTACACCTTCTTCCATGTCGATCTCACTGTCCTCCATAAGCTGGAAGTCCTCAAATATTATTTGAAGACCTGTTGGTCAACGAGAGGATCAAAGCGTTCAGCCAGATGAACAATCGGGGTATACGTTAGTTCATCTCATTTTGGTTGTTCCAGTGATTTATCACGCTGTCTTCATATTGGAAAATCTTCACCATTTCCGCACAACAGGACAGTAGAATTGCGAATATTGCTAAAAGGTTCGCAGTCTGGAAATATTACTTTCACTAAGTTCGGCTACAAACTGTGTAAAGAGTACCTCTGTCTTTCTGATGGCGAAGAATGACTGCGGTTTCACAGCCTAGAACTACGTCGTTAGTATGTGTGCGTTTTCGTCTTGACCTCAGTTGTTTTGTGTAGTGCGGTGGTAGGTGAATATTAACATGGTAGACGTCAGATGGAACTAATTTTACATCGCGAACACATACCATGCAACGAGTGTACTCACTGCCAGTTTCGCATGCAATGATTACTCTGTTGAATTGGGTAACCCATTGGTGTTGAAACTTGCCGTACACTTTGAGTTTCATTTTATATCTCCTTTCCGGTCGAAGCCAACGCTGATTATCGTCCATCACTTCTCTGTCCAAACTTCAAAATAAATGTCTGTTTTCAAACTCAGAAATAATCTTCCGTTTTCAAATTTCAATACCTACAAACTTCAATACGACTTACTACTTCATATTGAAAAAGTTTAAATGCTGACAGAACTCTCGCCGGAAGTCTCGTGCGGTGTCATATAGACTGTCGAACGGTTGAACGAAGTGATGCCAGACTTGCGCGTTTATTGCGCGTGGTATGCGTATCTGGTACTCCTGGAATTCGGTAGGCATTTATCGATGTTTCGTAAGTAAAATCAATAGCGGTCAAACAATTAGAAAACCATATGGCTTTTCATATATGCCAGTAGTCGTAA
Organism: Paralvinella palmiformis; assembly: GCA_025642065.1. Lineage (NCBI taxonomy): Eukaryota > Metazoa > Annelida > Polychaeta > Terebellida > Alvinellidae > Paralvinella > Paralvinella palmiformis. Next base: position 46,572 of record JAODUP010001405.1, on the reverse strand, counting down.
TTTTATCAATAAAACCGTATTGACCTCGGCAAAACCGTATCACTTGACAGGTCTGCCATCACCTATCACAGTCTAACAGACGAGCGCGGGAGAGTAAAGAATGCGGGAATAAGAGCAATTTGACTCATTTTAACGAAATTTACTTTTTTCTATGAAATGCAATCAAGTCAATAATATAAAAATGAAACTGTTTTTATTGTGTGCATGTAAGGGTTCAAGGTTACAATCGTGATATGAATAATAATTAATTTTCGTAGGCAGTATCCAGATCTAGTGTCTTAATTCAATTTTATATTGAAATAAATTGGAATCCAACAGAAAATCAGTACATAAGTAACACGGAATCAATCTAATAAACAATACCTATTAAGTACATTTATGGAATAGTATTATAATAGAATTATGTATCATCAATGTATTTGCTTGTTCCGACATAAGCATTAAATCAAAAGTCAGCTAACATGATTCTGATACACCGTATTGAGTAATTTGTGTTCAACCACCATCCATTTTCTTACTAATCGAAGGGTGGTTGGTGTGGCTCCGCCATGCGACTAAAGCGAACACTACACAGCAGCCAAGCGAGAGCAGAGGCCAATCTGCACTAAACCCAATGCCAGTATACTTTACAAAAAAACTGTATCGGGTGTCGGCAAGATGATGATGATGATGATTAGTGTTTTACAGCCACTTTTGTGCACATGGTAAGCTAAATAGTCCTGAACTCGTAAACACATGGAAGAAAGGTCTTTTTTTCCCGAATTTTTCCTACTTCCTACATTCACGGCTTCCTGCATACACGGTTTGACAGCCATATTGGAATGTGGGTAAACAAACGCACGTGTACCATTGTTCAGTGTGGTGAAGAACGCTAACAATATTCATCACAAGTCTATACAAGTTCGGGAACCTCCGTGGTCTAGCGGTAGCGTGTTGGACCACAGATCACTACCACCCGTGTTCGAATCTTGGCGTGGGCATATCTGAAGGTTGTTTCATTTTTGACTTTGCTTCATTACCTTTGGAGGTCGCTCGGCCATCTCAGCTCTATCCATATCCCCTTTCCATTCACTAAAATACTTGTACAGTCATAACCCCCCCCCCCCGCTACGTCATTAATTGGTTCAAAAAGCCATGAAGTAATCCACTTTTTGACGTAAGCGGGACGTTATACCCCAAAATGTATTAAAATACCTTTCGATGTAATTTTTATTGTATATACATTGTTTTGTGTTTAATGTATTTTTATTGTATTTCAGTTTGCTACTTTAGCTTCTTTTATCTCATTTGTTAATTTATGTAGGTGACGTAGGTGAATGACATAACGTCGGACGTAATCTAGTTCACTGAACTGAAATTATCTCCAGAAAGGTGATGTAAGCCGAAATGACGTAAATATACATACTTATATTATTGTGAATTTCAATGGGAATATATATATATATATATATATATATATATATATATATATATATATATATATATAATTTAATATTAGTATACAATTTCACAGACTGCACAAATTACATCTATGTCTTTTGATCTCATTCTAAATGCTATTTATTCTCAGATCAAGTTTTCTATATTGAGAATAATTAGATCGTTTTTATTATTTAAATAGAGCAGTAAATATTAAATAAGTAGCACAGATATGGATAAGCCAATGTCACTCTCTCTCTCTCTCTCTCTCGGTATGTGTGTGTGTGTGTGTGTGTGTTCGCAAAACAGTGAAAACACTTGATCAATTTGATTAATATGCACATATCGTATGTATCGCAAGTATCTCTGGCATTAATGCTAAGTTTCTGTAATAGAGGAAATATATCAATTAATAATAATAATAATTACAAAACTTCTATAGCGCCAATATCCTCGCAAACTCTTATCCGGGTACGATGCAAAGTTCAATAACAATGATCAGAAAGAAAGGAAGCTTAGGAAGGAGAAGCAATTCTGAAAAGGTGAGTTTTCAAATGGTGACGGAAAGAAACTATGTTATTTGATGACTTAACATGTTCAGACAGTGAATTCTAAAGAGTAGGGACAGTAACTGAAAAAGTATGAGTTTTAACCCTGGGAGCAGACACCAAGTGAAAACTAGATGAACGGAGTTCTCTGAGCTTTAGTGCTAAAGAAAGCATGGAAAATAGATGTGAAGGTTATCTAGAAGAAAGAGTTTGATAGGCAATAGTGCAGAGTTTTGAAATGATGCGAAATTGAATAGGGAGCCAGTGAAGAGATTTCAGAAGTGGCACAGAATGGGAAACCCGAGGGGACGATGTGACAACCTTAGCTAAGCACTTCTGAACACACTGAAGTTTTAGAATATCATTATATGCAATGCTATAAAGAAGAGAGTTACAGTAATCAAGCCTACTAGTAATTAGTGTTGTAGCAATGGATTGGGCGACTGAAAGAGAAACATAGTGCCGAATACGGTGAAGGTCACGAATATGATAGAACCAGGAGCGACAAGTCAGAGAAACATGTTTCTGAAATTAAAATAGCTATCAAATGTAACACCAAGATTACGTACAGTGTATGATGATGTGATACTATGATTAAGGATGTTCGTAGGGAAGAAATGAGTACGTTTTCTGCATTTATATATTTATGGATGTACATATAATGATGAAATTAGAAACTGACAAGCCAATCCACTTTCTGTGATATTCAGGCCTGTGATTACCCTGCATAGATATAAGTAGACAAGTCAAGCGCAATGCTAGGCTATAACCAAGGCCATCTTAACAGCATTATAGGCCCCCGGGCAAAGCAGTGCATTGGGGTCCTACTTACACAACCACCCAAACGAATAAACATGTAAATGGTCGAGATCCTTACACATACATACACGTGAGGTTGTAGAGGTGACCGTGATATTACATCAGATGCGAATGCCTAAGTCCAATTGTACTATAGTAACAAATATTTATAGTTCAGTATAGCATAGTATTTATTTATTGACAGCAAGTCACAATATACATTGATTAGTATGGGCCCCTATGTTCGTGGGATCTCTGGGCAAGTGCGTTAAGACGGCCCTGGCTATAACCTTGAAATAATTATTGGATTATCATAAGACTAACTGCCAGCATATTTATGGATCTAGGCAACAACAACCCAAAACTATCAACGTCATTATGTTTACAATCAAAGACAGTCATAATGACAGATATTTGTTTACATGGGCGATAAATAAGGAACTTACAGAATATTAAGGGTGTAAACTTCATCATTGAACAAAATAAGTAACTGATAACAGGGGGGTGCTTTACATTAACCAAATACAAACTCAACTATAATAGGATATTCTGCTGTTAAATGAGATAACAGTGGAAGAATTATCAAAATAACGAGTACAAGACGTACACGTTTTATTGTCAAAAGCAAATTTTAGATTGAATATGGCGTCACTACCACCATGCACGCATATAGCAAAACATTTTCATACACGTTTAAACGGTGTGCGCTATATATATATATATATATATATATATATATATATATATAAGCTTAAAAGACGTGCTATTTTGGGCTGAGTGAAAATACTACTATTTCTGCTATTGACGGAGGTATTAGGATTATTATCATAATATATATTATATGTACTGATATATAAGCTTTATTTCCAGTTATAGCTGCGCTATATATGTACTAATATATATAATTTGTTTTCTATTTAGGTAGTGGTAGTTTGGTCATAATTCTGAACTACGGGTTTAGAATGATAAAAACGAATTTTAATGAGTGTTCATCATAGCCCCAATTAATGTCATATTCACCACCGTTTAAGACTTTGTCGGAAATTTGTGCGGTGTGTGTTTATTAAAAAATAAACTATTCTGAAAGCTATAAGATCTCAAACCACACGGGGGAACACCAGTTAGCCATCATAAATTTCTGCCACCTTGCGGATGTATTGCTTGCGAACAATACATTCGTTTTAAGTACAAGCTTATTCTTAATGATAGCCTACTCAAATGGTGGAGGACATCCGCATGGAGGATGACGATGTATTGTTTGGTGCACATCACGATGTTCATCTCTCCATTGTTACAACTGATAAAGTACACTGGAGCATTGTAGTACATAACAATGTTTTTGTGTTGAACCTTTGGATTTGAGTGCCATGTTCTGCAAGAACAGCATAACATGAATATACAGGTCATTTCACATGGAATGCATACCACACATTGTATGGTGTCTCGCCATTCGCATTTCCTATTGGGCGAGGTCGTCGTACACTTCGATCTCGCCACGAACGAAGTCGCCACACATTTTATTTGCAACTAGAAAGGATTGAGGTTGTCTAAGATGATTATGCTATTAAAATAAATTAATGTATCAACTTCTCATCATTTAATGGATGTTGTTTATATTTTTAACGACCTCATCTTATATTGGTTTTGTAACATCTTCATATCTTTTCTTATTAAGAACTCCCGATTCTAATGTACCTAAGGTATCTATTAAAAATGTTTCCCGAATTAATCTAATTATTTTGTCTTGAGTGTATGAACCTGTAGTAGGTATCAGTTCAATCGGAATTAAATCATAACCATTTAGAGATGGTTCGGACATGTCTTTGTTTATTTGAGCATGTTCTAGAAGATGCGTAAATAACTCAGAATACATCGCTTTTAAATTAATCGCATATCTGTAGCCATTCATTCTAACACGACTTATGTACGAAACAAATGACTGTTATCCCCAGTTGTATGTCTCATATCTGCATCGGCGGAAAAGGAAGAAGACATTGCACCAAACAAGTGTACCAGGATTCGATCGATTCAAATCACCAGATGGGCACCTGATAAACGTCAGACAATCAATGTCTTGCCTACCAACTTTGTAGAACATAGACTCTACGTCAAAGTACTAATCATATCAGTGGCGTGTAACGACAAATTGTCGACACACCTTGAAACAAGGCTCCCCAATCGAACACAAATCCGTATTTTGTCACGCTTATGGGGATGGTAAACACCATGATGTGGAATATACTACACTCTGCCATCATTACGTTGTAGATGACGCTCTGGTACCAACTCAGCATAACCGTTGCTGATTATCGTTTTCATGAATTATGTGTAGTCTGTTCGAAACTGTGGATTATTCTGGGGTTTCCGTTGGAAGCTATAACAGTACACCTGATTGATAAAAGTGTTAATTAATTTCCAGAAGTCACTCATACACCAATGAGAGATGCCAGTTGGTGATAATGGACTGATTCATTCAGAGATGGTATCACTGGTAATATTGTTCTTTCGTATCAAAGAAAATAGTTGTAATTGTGTAACAACCAGCTGCTTCCACTCGCGCCCCATCAACGACACAGGTGCTAATGCGTCAAACAGTTTATTCATACAGCAAAACAACACACCCACACACACACACACGCTGTAGAACTAAGATGAATGGTGAACGAAGTATTAACTATGACGTATCACTTATGACATAGGCCTCCATAGCCTAACCTAAATAATATATTTCACTTTAATATTTAATACATTATAGATACATAATAAAATATTATGCAATTAACAACGACTGGAAAATAATATATATATATAATGTCATTTGCAAATATTTATATAAAAATCTGTTTATAATTAATAATGGAACACAGGGTATTCGAATCCAAGACTCCAGCGTTACCACTAGACCACCCGGTCCCCTGATTAACAATTATTAGGTCATCTCGATGGTCTAAATAGTAACGCGGTTGGCCACAAATCTCAATCACCCGAGTTCAAACCTCGAGGTGGACATGTTTACCTTTGGAATGCGCTTAGTCCATTTAGCATGCTTTGTGCACAACGGTGGCCGTAAAACATCAAATATCCATCCATCCTGATTAACAAGGCAGTATGCCATTTCTTTGTGCTGTCAGCGACTTACTAGACCGAGACGATGTATGACAAATGACCAACTCCAAACAACGGAGTTTACATCGAGATGTCACACAGACTGGCTGTCAAGGAAAACAGACGTATGATGCTTCGTAAAAATACAAATAAACAATACACACCATCCTCTTGAGTCCTAATATTTCCCAATAAAATACGCTAGTTTTTGGCAATGTATGGACTACAAATAATAATAATCATTTATGCAAGATGGGGCTGAATAATTGTCAATGGAAATGGGTTTACAAATAAAGCCCTTTCAACTACTTGCCTCCACGAAGTTTGACCGTTTATTGTGGTGTATGGAGTCAACATTTTCCTTTGGGGGGGGGGGGAGTTCAATCCCCACATATCGATGTAGCATGTTGTTTGTTTGTTTGTTTGTTTGTTTGTTTGTTTGTTTGTTTGTTTGTTTGTTTGTTTGTTTGTTTGTTTGTCTGTCTGTCTGTTTGTTTGTATGTATAAAAGAGCCTTAAAGGTCAGCAGATAAGGCACTGATTGAGACTATGATTGGGACTTTGATGTTTAAGGTCCGCGCTGACCTCGGTATTTAAGGCTTTTTCAAGAAATAACTAAATTAACTTACCAGGAAATAACAGGTTTTTTAATGATGATCTGTAAAACCACAAAGGTACAGCAGCTGTGGCAGTGTACAATAAATAACATGTTAGATGTCAGAAACTCCAAATAAGGTTATTTGTTACCGTATCTGTTGTTTATCTGACATCTGTTGGGTTTTTTCATTGGAAAAAACTGAATAAAAATGTTCTTGCGACAGAAATCGAAATAAAATCCACTTGACTTCCAATAAATACAGGCACGGGTTAGATTCTAATCAACAACTTGGATGTTGACAATTGAATAGTGCTCCTACCATTGCGCAATGTGAAGGCTCCATCGGGCGCCTAGTTGGTGGTAATGAAATCACAATTCCCCTCATCTTAGTTCAGACCGATACTAAAATGATTCAATATTACGTAATTATAGATTAAGACAATTATATTGATTAGATGTGATTAGACAACAACAACAACTGACATAACTTACAAAGTGTGATGGAAAATACGTGCGTGCGTGCGTGCGTGCCTGCGTGCGTGCGTGTATTTGGTTTTCTACAACAAACGGTTTAGGGCGCATTCATGGCCTAACTGGTAGCGGGTTGGGTCACACACATCACTACCATTCGAGTTAGAATCTCGGGGTGGGCATATCTGAAGGGTGTTTCATCTTTGACTTCGTTGCATTACCTTTAGAGTCGCCGTAAAACACCAATCATCATCAACAAACTGTTTAACCGGCTATCACTTTATAGTTTTCCTCAAACAGAGAACTAGTAATCATTCGATGGATAAGAGACCCGTTAAGAGTCCCTTTCCCGTTGAGACACTACTAATATCATATATTTGTTATAGTTCTGTGTTTATCTGAAGTTCAACCTCGACTGGTTCATATGTAATTAGACATTCGGTGGTTTAATTATCGGTATTATAGACGTAACTGAGTGAGTATTGATGTTTGTGTGATACACGTTGTATTCATGATTGTAATCATGATTACTTTACGATGTAATCGTAATCGATTACATTCAGAATGGATGTAATCGTGATCGCAATCATAGTGTTCTCAAGTAATAGCAATAGTAATCGATTACATTAGTCCTGCAATCGCCCCAACCCTGATCTGAAATGCTTGCTACTTGTAATGCATACTCTACTAGCATTCGACGGTATGACCTATGTTGGGGGATGACATTTTAATGGACAGAAGTTTTTTGATGGATTCGGGTAAGCTATGATGATAGATTTGTACGTTGTTATTAAAATCTAGAACAACTATGCTGTGTAGCTGGCTGCCAATACGGTTATTGGCGATATGGGAACTGACGTAATCAGATTACTTATGTTATACTCACTTATGCCTTATGACAAGGACTAATTAGTTGTCAGAATTCAGTTAATACATGACTGTGTGATATAGGCATACACGTTATATTTAACTCCGTGTATCGATACATATATCTCAGAAGAGCTTGAGTATATTGTGTACACCAAATTAAGTTAACACAACCGGGGTACTTCTTTGGACGTAAAACTAACTGCGGCGTAGTTAGAAAAACAGGCCTCAAGACCCATAACAAAATGAAAGTTAGCATTTAATAACACTGTGTCAGTGTGTGTCTTCCTTAAAAAGATACTTTATTGAGACCAATAAGAACTTTTTTCTTCATTTTATTATCCCTTCTCAATTGTACCTTACCTCATTATCAATGTTTTCCAAGTGTATTATCGTACACAGCCCACAATTATTAACTTAATATTTCATTCAAAATTATTATCTTCTAAAGATTTTATAATATGTTATCCTTATATTTGAGGGTACACTGCGTAACATATACTTATGTTATGAGTATATCTATATTGACAAAACATCTGTTAATGAGCTGCTGCGTCTGTTATTGATCGACTTGACTGTAGATATAACCATACTTAAGCTATTATCGTGTATGAAATACTTAGACTCGGAAGTTGGTATAAGCAAGTGAGGGGTGGGGTAGAGGATGGAACGGGGAGGTATTAGACTACTAATACTACTAATGCGTTTATGGGATACGATTCACTGTAAACATATCATGGGTCTTTAGATAACACTATAGGTGTAAATATATTTGAATGCATTCGTTATTGATAGCAAAAATGCTATCTACCATAGTCTCCCACATTTACACATATTATTATTTATTGTATTATTCACATAATTGTCATATTTCTCTCGATTTATTCTATTTTTCTGCTGGTGTTGCTCGGTGTATGTCTGCCTGGATCTGATGTCTCGTTTTCAATTGACCATTATAACTTGTCTCTAGTCTCCCAGTGGGTTGGTGGATCGGGATGGTATCCATTATAAATATCTTTATCTTATCATAAAATTCCACATAAATGTATCATAAGGGACCCGTGGATGACCCGGGGCCTATTAACGTCATCACGAACATGCACGAAATTATTTCACAAATGCATATGAAAGATAGGTACTGATAAAACATCCAAAAACTATACAAGATACATAAATATTTACATTAAACTAAATATTATCGCTAACAAAAATCAAAATTTTCAAATATGTGATAAATTTAAAAATGATATACAAATATATGGAAAACAATAAATAGCATAATAAGTAAGACTAATGACAAAACAAGTATACCTCAAACATTCACAATAAATGGGAAAAAACAACAAATTGCAAAGTAATGGCTGCTAACTTTTGCAGTTACTTTACCAATATAGGACCAAAATATGCACATGAAATGCCTAAACCGAGACATAATTCCAGTTACCATCTACATAACAGCAGATCAAGAAATGCACACAGTTTTTTTATGACACCCTCAGACCTCAATGAAATCTAAGAACTTCTAAAACTTTTAAAGCCCAATAAGAGCACTGGCTATGATAACTTAAGTACATATTTCCTCAAATTGATTAATGAAAAGGTTGCAATACCTCTAAGTATACTTATCAATAAATCCTTACAGACTGGGGTCTTCCCAGATTCAAAAAAAAATTCAAAAGTAATACCAATATACAAGACCAAAGCCAAAGAAACCTTTTCTAATTATAGACCAATCTCATTGCTGCCTTCTGTCTCAAAAATACTTGAGAAAATACTACACAAACGATTATACTTCTTTTTAGAATAGTATGATTTACTTTATGATAAGCAGTTTGGTTTTAGACACAAACGTAGCACAATAGACACTGTTCCAAATTGATTACTGGGACATGTAAAGCTTTAGATGAAAACGAAGCAACTTTAGCTGTATATTTAGATTATTAAAAGCATTTAATATGATTGATTACAGTATTTTACTGAAAAAGTTAGATTATTATGGCATGAAAGGACAGACTTTAGAATGGTTCTCCAGCTACCTATATAATAGAAAACAATTTGTTTATTAAATGGGAAGTAATTATTATGTTGAAACAGGGTTTGGTACTCGGGCCATTGCTATTCATTGTTTATACAAATGACCTTAATAAATGTTTAAACTTAACTAAGTCAAGATTATTTGCATATGATACAACAGTTTATTTATCTTCTAAAAATCTAACTTATTTGTTTATAACGATGAATAATGAACTACTAAATCTAACCGATTGGTTTAGAGCCAACAAACGTCTGCTTAATATATCTAAAACTAATTGCATGTTATTCACGTACCATAAGCAACAAGACATCAACATAGATCTTCAAATATCTAACAGAAACATTCAGATAACCAAATGTGCCAAATTCTTTGGATTGTATATTAATGATAAATTAAAATGGGATGAACATATTAATATGATGAAAAAGAAAATATCAACATCGTTCTTTACAATTAATAAAGTTAAAATATCATGCCAAAAAGATACTTAAATACACTTTATTACTCTCTCATATATCCATACTTAAATTGTGGGATTATATTATTGGGAGCAGCATGTCATATTCATTTATAAAATTGATCATAATGCAAAAAACGTGTCAGAATCATTACAGGAGCACACTATAGGGAACATACAACAGTAATATTGAAACACCTTCACTTTCTCAAATTAGTAGACTTATATCAGCTACAAGTTAACAAATATATATCATCATTTCTTAAGGACTAATTGCCATCTTCGCTAAAACACATATTTACATTAGCACAAAATCAACATGGCCACAATACCAGACACTCGACAGCATATAAATAGGTCCTTATACATGGAACCTCTTACCGTATGATATTTACATGTGCAACTCATTATTCATATCCAGATTCAAACGATCCACACTGGAGGGCTATGATGACTAATCCTATTTTTTTCGTCCACGTATTCATGGCGCAGGATATTCTTTCAATAAGTGGGATAGGGTTATGGGGAATACAACAGGGCGGCAGCATAAGATTAACGGAATAAATCAGTATCTATTATGTAAAATTGACTACATCTCACATTTCGTTGTAGAATGGCTCCAGCTAAAATTCCAACTATTAAAGTATAGACAAATACGATTTATTTACGTCCAGTGGAGCCAGACAATTTCTTGTAGACGCTTTTCTACATCTGTGACCTGTATACTTACTGTATTTATAATTTACTTTTGTTCATGAATCTTTACCTTTGTATGTTAGCATATATATGTTATGTATACAGTTCAGAAAATAAAGTCATTAATTCTTTCAAATAACACAGTCGATCAATAGTTAGCGCCCATAAAGTTCTACCACCTGGCGAATGTATTCTTTTGCGTACACAACATGCGCTTTTATTTAGGGATACATTCATGGCTCTAAGCCAATACAAAACCATCGTAACAGTATCTCTATGGTGGTATATATATGGAGGGTCTAGGTTAATCGGTATATTTTTTTACGTAATCTGTACTAAATCTCAGTTAGCAATACACGTATTACCTGAATATGTTCGGTAATATACATATTACCTGATTACACAGATTAACTGAAACATATATGCCTCGTGGTCTAGTTGGTAGTGCGTTGGACCACAGATCACTACCACCTGAGTTCGAATCTCAGCGTATATATATATATATATATATATATATATATATACTTTAGCCTCACCATCCGCCACCCACGAACAGCCGCCATACGCACATTCCGCCCACCTTTGTTAAGGACCCGCTGACCGCCGAAATTCCTCCCCCACAAAGGCAACTTTCAGCCAGGTCCCAAAGTTGGCATAAAAGTGAGGTTAGACACTATATATATATATATATATATATATATATATATATATTATATATTATAGTGAAGAGATACTGTGGCAATGGCTTTTATTGGCTTAGAGTAAGAGCAGGTGTCACGAAGTCACTACTATTAAAACCGATAGCTTAATTTTTATTAGAAAAGTTGTGCTAAAAAGGACAGTTATGGCGTCATAGCCTCGGAGCTGTTAAAAACTATACATTAACAAGTTTTGTTAGAATGCGCGTACGTGGAAACATTACGGTCGCCATTCACAGGAAAGTTTTGTGCTTAATAATAATACTATAATAATAATGATAATTTTAAACTTCTATAGCACCAATAGCCAGTTCAGTGGCGCACCTAGTTATGTTAGTTGCACTCATTTCAAAAGTTGCACGCCCAATACTCTAGAACAATTAATAACAACAACACGTAGGCCAGGTAGAAACAGTGCTTAATGGCTACGCATATAATGATTGTGACCAGGTATTCGAAACTAGAGACCGGACATAGATATGTGCAGATGAGATTGGTCTATTTCGGTACTTTCGGGAAACCGGGTCGACACCTTTCGCAAAGTAAACACTAAGTAAGAACATCGATAATACTGCGTTAAACGGCACTGATATTTAACGTGGTGGTTTATTATTTATGTCTGTTAAAGTACATGTCTCACTCAGTATTACAGGCACATCATATCAAATTCAACAAAGGCATCATAAGCATGATAAATCGGTCAGCACTCTGTAAATGGGGGGGACAGGTAAACGAGTCACTCGGTTAAATCACACGGTTGTCTCGTCACTCAGTTGAGATGCGACAGCTCAGTCACGTGGTCGGTACACGCCATGTCCGTGAGCGCATTGTACGTGAACTGGGCCTTCAATGATCGCATCCTGATGTCTATATTCCTGTACTTGTTCTTGAGAGCCGCAGCTTTCCCGTTGACCATCCAACCACTTAACCTTCACCTCGTTAACGGGACGAAGAAGTTGGACCACCTCGAATGTGTTCGGTTGACACTTCTACGCCAGCTTGACGGGAAGTGGGCACAGAGATTCCGGATTGTCGGAACTTCAAAATCACTGGCATTTCGGAAATCCGGTAGTATGTAAAATAGGCTTTACGGTAAACCGGGTCGACACTCACAGAAGTAAACACTTTAGACAAGGTGTCCGATTAAATTGAGAATATATATATATATATATATATATATATATACTGAACAAAGGATTGACAATGACATTTACTGATTGAAGGCCACATTATGTTTTCGTTCAAGTCAGTCTTCGGTTTGGTTTGGTTTTGTTGTTCGGGGAGAACCCCCAGGCTGTCGCTTAATCAGCACAGCCTCTATGTTGGAGTGGTTGAGAAACCTCCTCCCCCACCACTCACAGGGGAGCAGTACGGAAAGATGGAGCCGAAATACCCCTTTATTTTAAATAATTCAGTGGAGACGGCAGCGCCATTTAACGTGGTCAGCCACCCACGATGTAGTGAGCCGAGAAATTAATCCCTGGAAAAGTTTCGACCTCTTGCGGGGTTCGAACCTGCGACCGTTGGCACCAAGTGCCGGGTGCTTAACCGCTAGGCCACCGGAGCTCATTCCTACGACCTTTAAACTACTGCCCATCCCCTGATTGTAAAGTTTTGCTGATTTACGACCAGCAATTTGTACATAGTAGGCTAATCTAACTCGGGCAACTTTCACAGCTAATCCGAGACGAAATACAAGTAAAGGTCTGGATTTTGTGCGGAAAAAACATATCTATGAATGTGGTTGATGGGAAACTAGCAATATAAATATAGGTCGCAATACAAGATTTTGATGTACACTTTTAAGGCACTTCAAGGGACCACCCCTCAGTAGTTAGAGGAACTTGTCGTTCCGTATCAGCAGACAAGGTCTCTACGGTCTGAGTCTGGAGCATTCTTAGCCGTACCAACAACACGTAGAGTGACATATACGGTAATAGATGTTTCAGAAAGGCTGCTGCAACCTTATGGAATAATTTCCCAGTAACCACCAGAAAGGCAAGACCCTTGATACCTTCAAAATGAAGATAAAAACTAATCTTTTAGTTTCAGCTTTTCCTAGCTGAATATATTATGTATTTGGCTGGAAATAAGTTTGTATTTTTAAAGATGTAAATCTGTTACATGCATAGAATTATTTATTGTCAAGCGCCTTAGAGTAACCTTCTTACAAGTTATATAGGGCGCTATATACATTTTACCGAGCCACAAGTTAGTGCCTTGAAGGAAAAGATCTACGTGGGGCATGATGCATCACTCCGGATGAGTGTCAGCTACGCTAATGTCAGTTTGCCCTTAGCACGTCTACGTGTGAGCAGAAATGCGTCAATGTAAGGCGAGGACACGCGAAAATCATTCTCACCAGCAATGACAGCAGTCTACCTATTCTGGTCATATATAAACTCTTCCTGGTCAGGTACATTGGTTTCTAGACGACATACAGATTGCGAGCCTTGTTCCCTTTCTCCGCCCATTTTAACGTCAACACAGCCACCGCCGTATGTTACATACATTTACTATACGTACCTGCAGTAAATGGACAGAGTTAACTCTCAGCCGTCAAGACACAGTTTAATGACTTCTTAAAGGAGTGCCCTCTTTACACGAGGTGTTCGGTTAGATGGAGAATCTGCTTCGTTGTTGTTGGGTTTTCTTTAAACAAGGGCAAACTCGTTTTTGCTAAATTCTTTATTCGAGGTGGATTGCCCCATAATTCTATTGATGGATGAAATATTTCACAGACAGACACAAGCGTTTACCGGAATTCGATCACGTGATCTAGACACCAGTAGAGCAACGCGCTAACAGTTACATCACGAGATAGTCCTATAACCCCTAGAGGAAAAAGGCCAGCACGATTTATTGCACTCGTACCAGAGGACAAGGTAGTACTTTCAACTAAGCACTCAAGTTAAGACTTGACATATAACGTTAAAACTGTTAGCCCCATTGTCACTGTATGTTTGGACCTTCTAACTGGTAATTTAAAAAAACTAACTTTAAACACACATAGTAAAACATTATCTATCAAACAAACAACAAATACTGGTGGTATATCCTGAGGCAGGTCACTCCATGGATAGTTGAGGTTGTAACGTGAGAGTCGGTGAAAGTTAGATATATCGGACTTGAAATCATCAGATGGCACAAAAATACCAAAGGCATTATGTAGATTGACTATTCAAATTATAAAGCTTATTGAAATAAAGATGCGGAAAGGTAAGTGCGTTAGTTAGGCTAGTTTCGTAGCCGGAATTATGTGGGGCGTATAGTAGAGAGCTTACTCATGAACGAATGAGATAATCAAATGAGCAATCCGGCACATGCAGGTAAAAGTCGGTATTACGCCACTTCCTGGTTAATGTGCTGAAGTAGACAATACTCCACTACGCCTAACCTCACGCCCTGGCCACACTTCGATCATTAGACCGTGACACTATAGCTCTACGTCCTCATGGTCTGCGAGCTTTGTCGGCTGGCGAACCAACGAAGAAGACAGGTCAGTTGTCAATCAAATCTTTCAGTCGGAAATGTTTGAGGAACTCAGGTGGATTACCGCGACGGTAAGTAAATGAAGTGAGTAAATGTTTTTTGCACATGTCTCGGATTGTTCAGGTCTAGCGAATAAGTGCCTCATTTATGAACGCTCTTAATACGTATAATTAAGCACCTTGATAGAAATCCATACTCTCTCTCCCTCTACACGTCCACACATACACACACAGAAACACTCGTGCGCGCACCCCCGCGCGCACACACACGCAAAAACAAACACACGCACACGCACATACTGGATATTGTCTTTGTTTGATGTTATTTGCTAACAAAATATATTCTGACCGAAATGATAACAACAAAGAAACCCTCAAAGGACGTCTTTGTCTTATAACGTAATGTCGTATTCGTGACCGATCACAATTTATCAGCACTTCCGTTAATTTAGTATTATTTATAATCAAAAGTCTTGATCGACAATTTAGTTCCCACTTCGGCACGTTTAACGTCGTTTATGACGACATCAATTCGGCGCGCGCATTCTGATCCGTTCCGTTCTCCTACGATAGAACACGTGGGGCGCCTCCTTGTTCTAGCGGTAGCGTGTTGGACCACAGATCACTAGCACCCGTGTTCGAATCCCGGCGTGGGCATATCTGAAGGTTGTTTCGTCTTTCACTTCGTCTCATTACCTTCGGAGGTCGCTCGGCCCATTTAGCCTACCTTGTGCACAAAAGTGGCCGTAAAACATCAATCATCATCATCATCTTCATCCTACGATAGAACACAAACCAGGCCCAGTTTCCTCGTCAAAGGTCTGCCGCGAGTCTAAGCGTGCGTGTGATCGGAGCGATTTCTCGCTTTAATGGCGGTCACTAATAAAGACCATTCCCTACGAACCGAAAGCAAAATGATTTCTCTTACGGGTCGGGTTTGATCCGATTTTGTAGTCCATTCGCCGCGTCATCGTATGCCCGTTTACGAATTCTCGCCATCGGGCAACGCCATAATCACCGATAAATAATCTTGGGCGGGGAACGCGTTTGGAACGATTTCGTTTCAGTTACAATTACCCGGGCCTGGTCATCAAATATTCAATTCAATTCGTTTATTTCAACATTCATAATACAAAATTTTAATGAAATCGAACACACGTAGAATGTTGAAATAATGCTTATATAATGCACTCCCCCCCCCACCCACCCCTTTAACTGAAACAATAAACTGAAAATGCTCCCACACTTTGTTATACATCATTCAATGAATGTAAATACTCGGGTATGGCATTCCGAGCTAAAAGCTCGTCCTGTCCGTTCATTTTTCACCGACTCGTCGCACGCCGATATGGCTTGGAATGTTTATTTGTTACTTTAGAGAATTGTCCAATACATGTTTGGCTTTTCTTTCTGTAGTTGTCTGTTAGATGAGATAAGAAAAGTTTATTTACAGTATGGTAAAAACAGACAACAGTATAGCGACTAACGCTTTTTTAGTATCACATTTAGTATATTGTTTAGTATCATACTTAGGATATTATCATGTTAGTATATTGTCAGTTCTTTTCGTTCAAATTTGGCCTTTGACTGGGATCTCGGTTGGCGTGTTATAGACGCGCCGAAGGACAATAATAATGTATACGGACAATCAACCTTCTGGTATTTTATCGATTTTAGTTCATCGATTATTAATTCATATATTTCCAATAAATTCTTATATCCTAATAAATCGATTTATGTACGTGCCGTACTGCTCGCTTATTTATCGATATTTATAGAGGTAACGCCTCGAAATTTAATAACCAAAAACTGCATTTTGTTTCATAATCTTCGCGATAAGATGTAATCAAAGTTACTTAATACAACAACAAAAACAACAACAACAACAACCACACACGAACACGCACATATATATATATATATATATATATATATATATAAGCTTGTATATTTTCGTGTGGGGGTGCCTCCGCGCTGGCTCGCATAGTTAGCAAATAACATGAACGTCTGATGCATGTATTATATCGATGATAAATCTATGTTACATATCAAAGACCACACACACACACACACACACACACACACATATATATATATATATATACACGCGCGCACGCGCACGAACTCAACCCCCCCCCACACACACACACACACATGAAAAAAGCGGTAGACATTTCAAGGACTCCTATCCTTTGTAAGCAGTGGGCGTTGACCGAAATATACAACTTAAGTAAACCATTTATTGTGTATAGATAATCTTTTTAAACATGGAGAGTTATTTGTTTGCCATATATCTCGGAAAACCTAACCCGCTTCTTTCGGCTTGTGCGAGGTCAGAGGTGCGTCGACATCGTGTGGCCGTAGACTTGTGAGTTAGCTAGTGTGGGCGTGTGGAGGTGTGGGTATGTGCCTGCGAATGGAAATAATTGTGTGTAGAGTGTTTGTAATGCTAAAGAGTGTGTCCTGTATAGTGTTATAACGTATCGTATATTTAATTGCGGGGTGCACCGAGGATCTGGGAGTTTCTTTGAAAAGTTCCTCGCGTTCGCGCCTCTGTCTTGTCAAATATACTTTCATTTAAACCGGTGATTAGTGCCCGTTTCCTCTACTTTGCCTGTCCATACATGTATGTATGTATATATGTATGTATGTATGTATGTGTCCGGGGGGGGCGTTGTAAGATCATACGACAGTGTTCACCTGATACTAGTTAATATTGAAGTTGTATGGGGTGTGGTTTTTTCTCGTCTTTTGGCAGCCACTCACAAATCTTATCTCTAAAAGCCCCCCCCCTCCGCCGTTTAACCTACCACTAGAGTTTGGTGGCTCCCTCTAGCCTCATTCTGTCAAAACAAACAATAGCGCTTACTTATTCCATTATTTGGACACGCCTTCCTCGAGAGGCCATCAAAACGTTGCTCTCGGCGTTAAAGTGTTTACACGAATTAAAAAGTGAACAACCCCTTCTTGGCCAATGTGTTCAGTCAGAAATAGGCTGTAAAATGGCTCCTGGATTTGGTGGCTATGAAATACTTTTGTATCTTATAAATAAGTAAACGAGCCGCTTTGGGGTTTTTATTTGGGGGGGGGGGTGATTGTGTACGTCAACGTACATGAATTATATTTGTAGGAAATTCGAATAAGCAGAATAAGCGCAACATCGGCACTTTTTAGTCGTTCTTCCCGTTTGCTTAGCGTGCGAATGGCCGAAGACTGGCAGTTTGGCGGATCAGTCCAAAGCGAGATGCTACGGTTAGGCGGTGACCATGACATCGAACGATGTCGGGGTGAAGTCAACAAAGTGAAGGTCGAAACTCGGCGTTGGTCTCCGTCGCAAGAGCCAGGAAAAGGCTAAGTTCTCCGACCGAAAAATCTAGCGCCAACCCGGTCCGCTCTTAATGTGAGATCTCTATAGTGGGTTGGATAAACGTGTTATCTAGTCGTCAGCTTCACTAGAGCCTATTGTTGGTCTCTCAACCAGTTAGCCAGATAATTGTTGACACTGAGCACAGGACCCCCCCCCTTGGTCGCTGCGACGCTCCGACTTCATTCAACGATCCAGAAATGATAAAATAATAGCAGCTTCCTCTCCACAAAAGAAATAAAATCTTTTAGCTGAGATCGGTAAACTTCTGGTAGTTGATAGTAAGTCGCCACAAAGACGGTGGTTGAAGAGGGGGGGGGTTGATTTTGGTGAGCATTTGTCACGTTCTCGTAATGCTCTGTTGACTGCCCATTAGCACCCACACACACACACACACACACACATATATATATATATATATATATACACGCATGAGTGCGCACACACACGCACGTACACACGGATAGCTTTACGTTCAATTCTCGAGACGATGGGATCGAATCCCATGATTGTCTGTCCCGTTGGGATGTTATAATCCTAAATAAAAGGCTTCAGTCTGATGAACTAATTTTTCGGTTGGGAGTGCCCCCTCCACCCGAACACCACCCCACCCGGCCGAATGTTCCTGGTGTGACAATCGCCGCGACTAAACACCGTCACCACTCAATCGTTTAGTAAGAAACTGTGAGTCATCCTGAAGGAACGTGTCTAACCCGTATGTCTCAGTCGAAGACCCAGATCTCTCGAGCGCAAACAGAGAGTTAGCTAGAAATAAAATAATTTTATAGTAACAAGTTTATATACTCTACCCTCCCCGTATCATACATATATCGCACTGACAACAATACTGTTTCGTGAGCAATAATAAATCTGTGTATTGGATGATACTCAGCCGTATTTGTTTTAAAACATAAATAACGTCATTTTCGTGGCTGGTCGTAATCGTCTCATCAGTGAATCATGCAAACGAAAAAGTGAACATCCTTGTTATGGAAGCGGTTCAATCGTGGACCTGACGTACTGCATGTATAATGTTAAAACACTGATTTACATTCTGTTTACTAACTTGCTATTTAAACGGGCTTTCATACTAAATATATCACCCTAACAAATAATCTTTAGATTTTTCTTCTTAGTTTCTTAGGGCTCTCTCTAATATATATATATATATATATATATATATATATTTATACATATTCTAACCCAGCCAGTCGCCACCCACGAATAGCCGCCAACCGCACCTATAGCCAAAGTTTGATGAGGACCCGATTTTCTGCCATGAAAATGCCCCCGTTATAAACCTCTTAGTTAGGCTTTATATATATATATATATTGTGTGTGTGTGTGTGTGTGTGTGTGTGTGTGTGTGACATACTGATATACAGACATGCTAACAAATAGATAGACAGACCTACAGACAAACATATAGCCATATATATATATATATATATATATATATATATTGTTATCGAGATTGTAATATATATTAATATGTGGATAGACAGATAGTCTGTCTGTTTATATGCCTTTGTGTCTTCACATGTATGTAGTGTGTACGTATTTGTGTTGTTGTTGTTGTCATTGTTGCTAGTTGTTGTTATTATGCGATAAACACGTTTAGCTTATCTATTCAAATCGTGTATTCGTAAGATTACAAAGAAATTAAACCACGCCCTCTATTTTACTCTGCTGACAAGCCAGCTTGTTTATCTGAGGTTAAAGGAGGCACCGTACAAACGATTAGATATTATAACAAATATGTGATAGAAGAACAAATCTATTTAGGTGGAGTGGCGGCTCCTTTGTGGGCTTATCAGAAACCGTTCATCCGTGACCTTATATTGTGCGCCACGACTAAGCCTTGCCGCGAGTAATAGATTGATATTTAACAATATTACAAACCTGTCCGAGTGCACTTTATTTGTTTGTCTGTTTGTTTACTTGCGTGATACTTGTAACACGTCACCGATCAATTCAGAAATCGTCCCATTTTTGTTCGCTCAGTCGAGAAATTAAATGGTTGATGTAATCTAATCGATATTTGTATTTGATCAATTACGAAAAGAACCGTTCTTTTACTAATAGATAACCACAAAATTCCTTGGTGAATACACTGAACATTTCTCCCATTAGGATAACCTCCAGTCACAAACCGTTACCTTTAATAAATTATTAAATCGCCATAAGTATATATGTTGGAAAACGAACTATAATAACATCATATCGGCCTTATATGTGTAAAGCAAATTTTTTTTCTAAACAAATTCGGTTTGATACAAAAATATGTATTTTAACCAATCTATCTTTCAGCCAACATGTATTTTCTAGTAGGCGTGATAAATTTATTCAGCTGGAATTCAAGAAGGAATCAACTCCCATACCATTGGATGACGATTATCCTGTTCGTTTTGAACTCATGTAAGAAATTTACTTATAGAACATTAATCAGCGTAACTAAATTTGTGAATTAATATGCTTCAAATTACAAATATAATCACCGAATTTATAATATATAACATCAATTTACAGGCTTACATACCACAACCAGTTCTTCAAGTACGTGCACAACAATAACTACAACCACTTCGACAGAATATACATCGAACATTCAACGAATCCGAGTCAACCACAACGATTTCCAGTGCCAAGTCAACTGAAACGAACGAAATAAGTTCCACACCAAATCAATACAGTAGTCCAACACATTCTGATGATACCACGATAAAAACAGAGATTCTCTCCACTACAGCCATTGGGGACCAGTCTACTTCGGAACCAGCTTTGACTTCTATTGAAGCGACAAGTAGTCCAACACATTCTGATGATACCACGATAAAAACAGAGATTCTCTCCACTACAGCCATTGGGGACCAGTCTACTTCGGAACCAGCTTTGACTTCTATTGAAGCGACATCTACAGAAGAGAAACATTCTACAACAATAGCCACAACATATATTGAAACTGTAGAACAAACATCTACAACAGTTGGCGTTTCACCCGAAGAGACAAGTGTCACTACCAGTCAATTTGCTTTGAGTTCCACTCAGGAGGCAAGAACGTCTGAAGAAAGAACGACAGAGGCAAGTTCTGTTACATCTAGTTCTATTCCTGGAATCATCACAGACTCGTCTACCACATCAAAAGAAATACAATCGACGTCAGGTCTTCGAACTACTGTAGGAGAAACAACAACGGCAGATATATTGACTTCAACCCTAGAAGAGCATGCATCTTCTTCAATCTCACCCACTACTGAGAAAGAATTAATTTCATCCACTGGAGCCAGCACACTTCTAACTAATGCACAGTCAGTGGTCACTTCGAGTCAGACATCGACGGGCCGTTCTACTCTTGATGAAAGCACAACTCTGTCAACTGAATCGGAGAATCCATCTTCCTCTTCAGCAGTACTCACATCGGATGTATCAAGCAAGATGCCATCTTCCAGTACTATAATCACATCAACACTTGAAGAATCCGAGTCAACGATAACGATTTCCAGTGCCAAGTCAACTGAAACGAACGAAATAAGTTCCACACCAAATCAATACAGTAGTCCAACACATTCTGATGATACCACGATAAAAACAGAGATTCTCTCCACTACAGCCATTGGGGACCAGTCTACTTCGGAACCAGCTTTGACTTCTATTGAAGCGACATCTACAGAAGAGAAACATTCTACAACAATAGCCACAACATATATTGAAACTGTAGAACAAACATCTACAACAGTTGGCGTTTCACCCGAAGAGACAAGTGTCACTACCAGTCAATTTGCTTTGAGTTCCACTCAGGAGGCAAGAACGTCTGAAGAAAGAACGACAGAGGCAAGTTCTGTTACATCTAGTTCTATTCCTGGAATCATCACAGACTCGTCTACCACATCAAAAGAAATACAATCGACGTCAGGTCTTCGAACTACTGTAGGAGAAACAACAACGGCAGATATATTGACTTCAACCCTAGAAGAGCATGCATCTTCTTCAATCTCACCCACTACTGAGAAAGAATTAATTTCATCCACTGGAACCAGCACACTTCTAACTAATGCACAGTCAGTGGTCACTTCGAGTCAGACATCGACTGGCCGTTCTACTCTTGATGAAAGCACAACTCTGTCAACTGAATCGGAGAATCCATCTTCCTCTTCAACAGTACTCACATCGGAGGTATCAAGCAAGATGCCATCTTCCAGTACTATAATCACATCAACACTTGAAGAATCCGAGTCAACGATAACGATTTCCAGTGCCAAGTCAACTGTGATGAATGAAATTAGTTCTATGCCGAATCAAAACAATATTTCCACTCCTTCTTTTTATAGTACAGTTGAACCTTCGACATACTCTTTTGGTTTCTTTATATTTGGTGATTTTGCTAATGATTCAACTTTTTATTCATCCGATGATGGCTCTACTTCTCTTTTTTTACTGCATGGATTCAGATTCTTCGGAATCCGCTTTAACTCCATTTATGTGAGTAATTGAGTACTTGTATTATCGTGTTTATATCTCTGATATATTTGTTGATTTGTTAACCAACATATTTTTAATTGAAACAGTTCTTTTGCTTATCTGAAATGCTAATTTCTATTTTACCATAAACTCTAGATTAATACGAATGGCTACGTATCTCTAGGGAGTCGAATAGACATAATTCCAAGTTCACCTTTTGTGGCTGGGAAGAATATCATTGCCCCTCTCGGGATGGATTTCGACCTGAGTGGCTCGAAAGGCACAGATGATAGCGGTTTGATCTACTATAACATATATGAATACTTCGATCTACTTTCTATAACCGATGCCTCTATAAGGAATTTGTATGACAGAGTGAAGGATGAAATATTTAATAAATACGGAGATACTAGCTTCACTCCAAGCATGGTTACTGTAATAACTTGGATTAACTGTCCACGCTATCCATATGACAGATCTGTCAGCTTAGAAGAGGTATGTGCAATTATTAGAGATCAATTCACCTTATGTTACTTACGTCTCTGTTGCGCAGGATGTCTGATCAGAAAATGATCCGCTGTTGTCTATTTTGTTTAAGTATGGAGTATTCGTACACTCCATAATTGTACTTTTGATTATATAAGGTAGACAAAATACCTCTTTTAGATTTTATAGAAAGATAAATAATAATGAATCAATTTTAACCTTTCCTTGTCTAGTACTTCATCGGAATTCTTTTAAAACGCAATTCCTCACACGCAGATACACACACACCCATATATATATATATATATATATATATATATATATGCTTGTCTGTGCGTGTGTATGTGCGTGCGTGCATGCGAGCGTGCATTTACGTTTGTGTGTTTGTGCTATTTATGGTATTTATTTGAATGTACACTTTCAATTCCAATTAATATTGTTTTTAAACCATCAAGCTTGGATTTGGTTGTTTTAATTATCTCTTGCAGTCAGCATCCTTCCAGCTTGTATTAACTGAAGATTACAGTCGACATCGCAGCTACATATTCTTCCTTTACGGTGAAATTCTGATGACATCGCCGAACATAGGAAATGTCCAGGGTTATTCGGCGGCCTTCGAGGATCGATCCTATGAGTTACCAACATCAAACGTTCGAGCTATTGGGTTAAATGCATTTATCGGTAACACTGGTAGGTGACGATATCTGTGGCGAACTTAATGCGGGAGTTTTTCTAAACAAATATTTAACAGTTATCTTGTAGAATGTAATTCTAAATACAGTAAGACGTTATCTGCAATCCAACCTTTTAGTTGTTTTTTTTTAAACATTTGTATATCTGTTAAATGCATTAATCGACCACGTAGCATTATTATGAGGCTTGCACCGAGTAGTCGATGATAATTCCTCCCCCGCCACACACGAGGGGCAGCTTAGACAGAGGAAGTCGAAACACCCCGAAGGTGGTCATTACCAGAGTGTATTACGTCCTCGGAGGATCTTTTTATCTAATTAATTAAGTGAAGATATCAGCGCCATTTAACGTGGTCAGCCACCCACTAGTCGAGAAATTAATTTCTGAAAAGGTTTCGATCCTTTATGCGTAATCCTCGGGTTAAGCAAATATATACTTCGCCTAAAGTCGGAATGCTCTTAGCCGATAGATCATCTTTTGTCATTAAATTGCTACGACGTTCCTCAGATCAAAACATATTGGAAGTGATCAATAACTGATATATTGTTTTTCTAGGTCGTCCTGGTATGTGGATATTCAAAACGAGTTCCGACAGAACGGAGCTCAGTGAAGACAGCTCCGAGTACCAATGCCTGTTGTGGGGCATAAGACAAGAGAATGATTTCCAAAGACAACTGATTGGTCCATTTGTCAGCTGGTTACCTTCGTGCCCTTGTACTTACTTTCAAGGTATTTGGACAATCTTCCTTATGTCGAGTAATTAATGTTTATGTTATATAACGCCGAACAAATTATTAACGCGTTCCTATTTTCCAGCCATTTTCGATGGTCGATTCTTCCCAGTACCTGGAAGAGACGGCTGTGTTGTCACCTCCAGAATCGTATTTGACAGCTTTTCTAGGGTAATGTCATGCTTCTCCGTGTCCGACTTGATCTGCTCATCTATCTAACTACAACATTCGATTATAAATAACTGGATTCAATATGAACAAACAAACAATTCAGTGTTTAATTCCTAATGAACATCGGGTGCAGATACACCAGAGGATAATAAACTGTCCGTAGGTTAAATTGAAATAATAAAAACATACAAAATATATTTCTACTGCTACAGATGTGCTGTTACCTGAGCGACACTTCAACGAGGGGTGTTATTTCATACGGATTCTTAGATGTATCAAGATCGTATGACGCCGGATCATTGTTGAAGTATCATCCCTGGCTGTTTAATAAACAATACCTACAGTTTGACGATATCCCCAAAAAACATTGTTGTGTTGAGAGCAATAACTGTGACTTATTTTATAAATACAGACCTAGTGACAACTGCTTTTGGTATCTGCCACCATTCTTCAGTATGTCTTACTACTTTGTAAATTATCATGATTATTTATTAATTGATAATTGATAGACATGTTCTAAACTTACAGAATATTTTATTCCCTTATTGTATGCTGTGCACTTTATTTCCTTGTTTGCTTGATATAAACAAATCCCAGTTGTTCGCCAATAAATAGT
This sequence comes from Paralvinella palmiformis, assembly GCA_025642065.1. Taxonomy (NCBI): domain Eukaryota; kingdom Metazoa; phylum Annelida; class Polychaeta; order Terebellida; family Alvinellidae; genus Paralvinella; species Paralvinella palmiformis. The sequence continues at coordinate 20,871 of JAODUP010001405.1, read as the reverse complement.
TTTTGATTATAATTAGGTTGGATGTGGGGAGATCCACATATATCGACTATAGATGGGAAGAAGTATTCTTATCAAGGATTAGGCAATTTCTGGTTATTAAAAGGCAAAGATCTTCAGATTCAAGGTCAAACCAAGCGTATAAAGACATCAAGTGGATCATTAACAAGGGGCACAGTTTGGTCTGGAGTAGCAATTAAAGATGTTAAGATTAACACCGATGCAAACAAAGCTACAGACGTAGAAAACACCGTTAGTGTAATAAATGTACTTCTGACAGAAGATTCTAAAGGTGGGTGGTTGTCTGGGTGTGTTTGTTGACTGGATATTTCTCTCCGTGTGTGTGTTGTGTGTGTGTGTGTGTGTGTGTGTGTGTGTGTGTGTGTGTGTGTGTGTGGTGTTGAGAAAGAAAGACAGATAAGTAGATATATAGGTTGACAGATGTGTAGATATATGTGTAAAGATTCAAAGTAAACACCCGCTTTCGTAGACACACTAACACACACATATACACACATGTTTACATTCATACCTTTAACAGGTTTGGAGATTTTTCTCGAAGATACTGATCTGACGACTTGGTTTAATGATCCACGTTCATCCAATAGTCAACAACATGGTAACTTGATTATTCGGAAAAATGATAACAAGTTTGACTGTCCAACTATCTTCGGGTATGTAATAATTAAATTAATAAAAATATTAAATAAATTTGACTGATTTTGATTTTAGATGCTGAGAATGATGATTGATATGATAATAATAATAATAATAATAATAATAATAATAATAATAACAAATCAAACATTTAACTCATAACGTATTTTCTAATACAACAAATAGGTATAGCTGTTCAGGCGGAACCAGGAGATGACCAGTTGATATTGGCTGTTCTAATGCCGCAAGAATTAAAAGACATTCAATTGGCAGGATTGCTTGGTAATGTCAATGGCAATCCTGATGATGACTTCCAACTGCCTAATGGTACCATATTATCAAGTAATATGTCCCAGGAGGAAATTTACTACCAATTTGGTGAACATTGTATGTATTATTAAGTACTGATGTGGCATATATACCGCTTTAATACATGGCATGACGTAACTTATTTTTATCCTAGATGGCTTTTATCAAATATAATTTTTTTATTACTTCAGGGAAGATACCTTCTGGTTCGTCGGATTCTTTGTTTATTAAAAATGAGCCAGACCCTGTAGAACCATATACTCCACTTTTTACTGATAATCTTCCGGTTACTGATGAGATGAAGTCTGTATGTGGCGAAGACAGTTTTTGTTTGTTAGACTTTCAGGTCACTGGGAAGAACAAAATGGCAGAACAAACACGAGATGTAAATACAGTTAATACGGAAAATAAGATAAACATAGGCAAGGAAAATATTGTTTTTTATAATACATTTATTTATAACGCAATATTTAAAACAAATCAAATACATCAAAGTCTCGTCCGATCGACGAGCGTATTTTAACAAATTTTAACAAAAATTGTCTCTTTTATTTTTAGAAAAAGAAGTTCCAACTATTGTTGGTCCAAGTGAGATATATTTAACCATCGGTCAATCAACAAGTATTACTATACGTTCTAACAACACAGAGAGACGTGTTTCCCTCACAGCTGACTTCCAGCTGCCAAAAGGTGCAACATTTGATTCCGATACAGGAACATTCACGTGGAATGTTACTAGCTACGTTATGCAACCAATTAACATTACGTAAGTTCTTAGAGTATTACTTTCTTATAGATAGGTGTGTGTTTTAGCTGTGTATAATAAGACACAGGCACAGAAAATCTCGAACCCTGATTTCAAACTCTGGACGATTATTCAGGGAACTGAATCCAAAGTAGCGACTTTTCATGGTGAGACATGTGTAATGTTTCATCACTCTCCACTCTGATCGGACAACAACTTGACGACGCCAGACCTATCGGATCTCGATCCGTATGGTTCATGTAGGTAGGATTTTAGTTATTCGAACCCTGAGCGAAGATCAGGTCAGCATCTGTGGTGTCGAAATGTTGTTACCTATAGGTTTCTTTTGATCCAGAGCAAATCACTGCTGAATGTAAACTGTTGTGTCAAATTAGTTATTTTGTATTTGTGTGTTAACTTATCACACGCAAGTATTGTTTACTGTGAGTTGTGGGGTCAAATGGTACTTTTTGTATGCGCTTCCGCTTTCTGTACGCAACCTACATACAACCCGTTCCCTGTGGACGTGACACATTTGTCACGTACGAAAAGTACATTACTTTAGAGATGTTGATGTTCTGTGCCTGTTCCTCTTTATATGTATCCCCTAACACACACACACACACATATATATATATATATATATATATATATATATATGTCTACTTATGTTTTAATGTGTGGAGGTTTTTGTATGCTTTAAATTGAACTAGACATAAATTTATTTATGTATAAATTAATGGAGGTATAGATTTTAAAGATGTATAGGTGCTGATAACCACCATATATATGTATCCTAAAATATGCTCAAACTAACACAGACACATACACACACTTGGTGGTGGTGAATACTCTTTAAATAATCATTAATAGATACTGATGTATTTTAAATTATACCTCCTTATTTCTAATTTCCCGATGCTGTTTCATTATTCACTAATAGCACGTGTAGATATAGTTGACCTAATCGCTAATTAATACCATAATTCATTATAGGTGATAGCTAACACGATAATTTGTTGTTTGCCTTCGTAGAAAATAGTTAATGAGTGGCTAACTAGTTATTAACAGCTCAATGCAAACTTGATGTAAAGTAACTTTCCTCATGATTCCTTATTATAATCAAATTCTCAAGTTTGCTTATTCACTTCCAGAATTTCTGGTCGAAATTCCTGTTTGGTTGCGGCTATGTTTTCAAGTAAATAAAATATATGTAGTTTATTCATGACAGGACATTAGATCAGATGGGACTGGTAGTATATCACTTTGGTTTTCAGATTTGGCGGCCATGATGATGATACAAAGGCTGTTCCTCTTCCAATAGTCGTAATACTGTGTAACTGTACCGAGGACACGGGTACCTGCACCAGAAAATTGCTAACTCCAATAACGGGATATAACTTTCAGATTGATGAATGCCAGTGTCGTGATCAGTACACAGGTTTGAGTATATACCACCTGTATTTGTCTTAAAATACAAATGTTTATGTTTTCGGCCAATTTGTACACACGATAAGTGAAATGAGGTGAATTGATAGACGAAGAATTCTTCTCAGAAAAACTCGTCAGAATTGGAACCACGATGTTAATTGTCCTACACTCCATCTTCACTGGTAGAATGATAATATAAGAATGAAATATCTTCAACGATAACATAAGATGAATAATTTAGAAAGCATAACGCTCATTTACAGGTAAATTCTGCACAGAAGAGAAGGACTTCTGTAAAGATTCCCCTTGTGTCCCAGATGCTACGTGTATATCTATACCTCTGGAGCAGCAACATACAGATAGTCCCAAATATAACTGTACTGACTGTCCTACGGGTTATGAAGAAGTCGTTCTTGTCAACTTGACTGTCAGTAAATGTGTCGGTAAGGGAGGCAATAGATGAAAATAATTAATAGCAATTGCTTACAATAAAAATAGGTACACCAGGGGGATTCTTCATCAGATAACTGATGACTCATCAGTCTGCTCTCTTTCAGACATTGATGAGTGTTCACTTAACAACACTAACGAGTGTGAGCAAATGTGTATCAATACTGAAGGATCATACAAGTGTGACTGTATATCTGGATACAGGAAGTTTAACGATACAGCATGTGAAGGTTTGTAATGTCGTTTAAACGAATATTGGAATGGATTCTTAGTCAGATATCACAATATTTATGCCGTTTTCTATCTTTTTATTCCAAAACAGATATTGACGAATGTCAGAATGGGATCGCAAATTGTTCTCAAATCTGTAGCAATTTAGATGGACGTTACGAGTGTTTGTGTTACGATGGCTACAACAAAAGTGGTGAAGATTGTATTCAAGGTCAAGTATCTTATAATTAACTGTCATTATTTTGTGTCAATCATTTGTGCCATTTCAGGTATCTCGAACGATTAATATTAATGGCCGAAATTATAGTTATTTTACGTGGCTTAGCTACTTCAAATGAAGGAGAGACGCTTATGGTCTGTAATTTACCGCGCTTCACCACGGGGACTAATTCTAAATAAATTTAGAATTTACAATATATGGCATATTCGACGGAGAAAACCTTGCCAGTTGCCGGATTGGATTATAAAGAAATCCTCTTACTATAGTGCCACGCCAGCTAAAGATTTGAAGCTCCGACCTCATGCACGACATGACCACAAGTTAGAAAGTCCAACGCCCTTACCCACTAGGCCATAGAGGTTCATTTATAAATCTCATTCTCAAGCCAAAAACCAAACGGAAACATGACTCTCATTAGCCAATATATTATATTTATGTATATTTTAGTTCTACTACAAGGGATGTCATAAGGCACATGTAAATGTCTCCACCTGTCACATCTTGAACTAATCTATCTATTCTAACCCATTAAAACACATTCCGCGTATATAACATCTTCAGGTGATGTTATACCACCATATTTTGTTCACTTCTTGGGTTGACCTCCAAGTCAGGATTAGAATACAGTCGATACCTGGATGTGTGGGATGTTTCTCTTGGAAGTATGCCACGTGACATAGGTGCAACTAGTGTCAAGGCCAAACGACGCATTCCATCACACGTGTGCCCCATTTCATAAGTGAAAATGCCAAGATAAACTTGCCCATAAAAACACAGATTGACGAGGTATTAAGGCGGATGAAAGCAATTTTGATGACGGCTTGTCCTCTCGCCTCACCAGGTACAAATCATCTGAATCAAACAGAAACATCTAGATCGGTCTATTAATAGAGAAAATTAAAGCATTTACCCAGCCCCGAATTATCTATAATGCTGACTAGTCTGAAGTCGAGGGATATCGCAGGGACTAGGATCGGTACAATGGTTTTAGCTAAGGCACTATTTCCAGCGCATACGGCTCCAATGGTTAAAGGCACTTTGAACTCTGCGCCGTAGCGACAGATGCACATGTGTATTAATCTATCTAAAGGTCTAGGAATAAGATTATATTAATTTTAATGTTTATTTAAATAATATTGAAAATAAATATAAAGCTATGTACCGCGATTTGGTGCCTGCCGTACAACGATCCGACTGTCAGCTGGGGTGAAATATTGAAGTATTATAGAAGGGTATTCGAAGTATCTAAAGGTCTAGGGGCTCAACCATGGATTAAAAGGCCCCTGCATTTACCCTATTTCCAATCTGGGAGTGAAGCTTTCTCGAAATATTGGGATAAGAAATTAACTTTTAAAAGAGCTGTATTTAACTCGGAATTGAGTATTATATCGTATTAATTATTTCGATAGAGTTTGTTGTTTTGTTTCGAGTAACTTTTGTTTGTATCGTAACATAGATCAAAAGACCGATGAAGCCTGCCGGAACATATCTTGCCAACAGGGTTGTCGTTTACTTAATAATACAGCTTTGTGCTTCTGTAATCGTGGTTATACACTGATCAATGATACTCAATGTATTGGTATGTATTACACCTTTCTAAGCTGACCTTCAGACATTTATCGCATCTATCTAAATGAACTACTGTGCATTTTTATGTACTTTCGTCCACAGATGAATAGATATGCGTGAAACAGGTGTGAACACACACACATGCACACACACACGCACGGACGCAAATACCCACACACACGCGCACTCACACACACACACACACACACAACTATATTATATATATATATATATATATATATATATATATATATATATATATATATAATTCTAGATGTTGATGAATGTACACAAAAGTTCTCATAATTGCGACTCCAATTCCAAATGTATCAATAACGATGGTTCCTATTCATGTGATTGTGACGTAGGATATATTATTAATCCCGATCAAAGAACGTGCAAACGTAAGTATATCTCATGGAAAATCCACTTACAATTTCCTACATTTACTATTTACTAATTATGTTTAGTTATTTATTATATTTTATTTTCTATTTTAGCTTGTGATCCATTTTTCTGGGGTAAGGACTGCACTAATGAATGTAAAAAATGTGTAAACGCTAGTTCGTGTGATAAGGTTAATGGCTGTACAGAGTGAGTATTGTGCAATATTGTGCTACCTTAATGACCAATATATTACTCAATCTAACAATGAGTACTTTTTTAAACAGTACAACTGCCTGTTTAAACGTTATGTTAGTTATTATTCGGGATCTGATCCTGTTTTATATTGAATTATCCTCTGTTATCCAGATGTTTCTCGGGTTGGACTGGTTCACTTTGTGATACTGACATAGACGAATGTACGTCAAATCCTTGTGGTAACCATTCTACTTGTGAAAATCTTCCCGGTACATATCAATGTAAATGTGATTCCGGATATAAGTCTACTACAAAGGGATGTGAAGGTAAATGTTTTATTTTACTTTTTTTAATTTCAACATTAAGGTAAGCGAGCAGTTTAGAAAACCGGGACACTTGTTATGATGAACAACGTCTGTCCACTGGACTACTGTATCTAATAATAAATTGGATTATTGTTGTGATTATTGTACATCATATATCTCTCGGGGTTAATTTATTTAGAGAGATAAACACATACACACATAACACATATTTGGCCACGTAGGTAGAGCGTAAGACTAATTACCTATGGTTATGGTCATTCTGTGGGAGAGACCGTGGCACTAAAGTAGGAGGAGTTTTTCATCCAGCCAGGCAACTGGCAAGGTTTTCTCCACCGAATATGGCATCTATTCTAAATTCTAAATTTATTTAGAGTTAGTCTCCGTGGGGAAGCTATAAATTACAGACCATATGCGTCTCCCTCATTTCAGATTGCCAGCCACGTTAATAACTGTCATTTCGGTGATTATTATTAGTAGTATTATTATTATATATATATATATATATATATATATATATATATATATATATATATATATATATATATATAATATAACAAAATGCCTGTGTTTGCAAAACGTTCATTCGCCAGGTGGCAGAATAATACAGTGGCTAACTGGAGTTCCCCTAAATGTAATATGTAGAATAGATTTATTTCGTTCACATAACAAGTGCTACAAGAAATTTTTATATTTAGAAAATAATTTAATACTATGCGAATTGAATGGACGTCTTCCCAGTTAAAATAAACAGATCAGCAGGAAAAAGTTAACCTTTTTTTAATTTATAAGTAAAATTAGATGAAGTTCACAATAAATACCAAGACAATATAAGAGGATCTGATCATTGCTGGCAATCTTTGTAATGAGTGTTAACACACCATATGTTAATTGCATCGTTGGACATTTCAGCTGTAAGCTGATTTTTTAGCATAAATTTATAAATTAATGTATTTTATGAACAATAACTCCAATTGTTTGATATTTTAGGAAATTCAAATAACGGTAATTTACTAGCAAAGGTGGAGTCACACCTTTTAATATATAGCTGGTTTGATTGTTTGGTTATGAGCCCACCATGGATATCATGATTATAATTAAAAACGTTATCAGAATCAGACAAAAACAAAGTGGTGTCATTTGTAAATGATAATATATGACTTTCAATACAGTAAGCAAAGTCATTTAAAACCTATACTTCCTTATACGTTAATAAAACTATACATACATCAATTTAAATATAAAATATTAACATCTCCACATGTGTCTGGGCTACTCATTAGCCTGTGCGGCTCAGCTCACCGACTTTTCGTACGCGACAAATATGTCACGCCCATAGGGAAGCGGCTACGTGCTGGCTACATACAAAAGGGGAAACACGATTCCAGTCTAGTCCTGACCGAGCAGAAGAAATTCAACAACAGTAATTTTGTATCCCATTTTTTGTATTCATTATATTTCAGAAATAAATGACTGCCTGGAAGAAAATGGTGTTCTACGAACGTCAAATCCCTGCAATAATGGCACCTGTGTTGATCAGTTAATGAACTTTACCTGCCAATGTCTTCCTGGGTATACCGGACAATTGTGTCTACAAAGTAAGTTGGGAGAAACGACAATTTTAAGTGGTAACCGATTCTATTACATACATACATTTTTTAGGTTATGTCGTGTATGTGTAATGTTTACTACTGGAAATATCAGTGGCTATTTAATGTATTGTTATAGATGAAGATGACTGCGTCAATCATACGTGTCGACATAATTCCAAATGCATTGATGGGATTAATTCGTACTCGTGCAAGTGTACGGAAGGCTTCTTTGGTCCTCGATGCGCGAAATATGGTCAGTTCTTTGTAACGTTTCTTAAAGTCTTGAAGCTAAATTTGATCTAAATGACTTTATTATTAAAAACCACAATATCCTAACATTAGACAATATACAACCTCCAGTTAATAAATATGGTGCTTACTTAGTTAACTATGGTCTGATATTATTTTATTTTCTTTCATTATCATATAGCCTGGTCAGAAATACCCGTAGAAGATAACAATGATGACAATTATTTTTCGTATGCTGGTACTTTATTAGTGACAAGTGAAATATGGTCTGATGATCTAAAAGATCCACAAACGGAGAGATATAAAGATCTTTACCACAAAACCATCTACAATGTAATTATATCTTCTGCAGAAAAAGTTCATTTACTTCTAACATGTGGTCACTTTAAAAATCTAATTTCTTTATCTTTAATCTGCAGATCAAATTTATCTATTCGTCCTTGGACATTCACACCAAAGGAATTTATAAAGATGTGCGAGAGGTGACATTCAGGTAATGTATATGTTTGCTCTCTCTCTCTCTCTCTCTCTCTCTCTCTCTCTCTCTCTCTCTCTCTCTCTTATGTCTTTATATATATATATATATATATATATATATATATATAATATATATATATATATATGGGGTGTAGGTGTGTGTTCATTATGTTTTACCCTTTACCGTTTATATGTAGCCGAGGCAGTGTCAGAGTTAATTGGTTGCTGTACCTAAGTAGTCCAGTAGATCCAGATGTTTTGACTGAAGCGATTGACTCAAGCAAAAATGTATTCGATGGTGTCAGTTTTAAGAACGTCAGCTATACCAGTAAGTTTGTTGTGTTGTAGTTCGCATAAAACCTGTACCTTAAAATATATTAAAGTTTTAATATATTAACTTCTTTTGCTATCTTGCATTTGAAGATATTTTGCGAAATTTAGTCATATTGCTGTTAAATAAAATGCTTCTGTCCGGAATCGAGGTTATATAACACAGGTAATTACAGATGATGACAGTGCTTCATCACTCTCTACGTAATTATCAAAATTAAAGTATAATCATTTAAGTTCAATTGTTCTGAAATTTCTATACTATTCTAGAACTGCCACATTTAGTAAATGTAGTTGTATGCATATGCACGTGCGGACACACACACACACACACACATATATATATATATTGTGTGTGTGTGTGTGTGTGTGTGTGTGTGTGTGTGTGTGTGTGTGTGTGTGTGTGTGTGTGTGTGTGTGTGTGTGTGTGTGTTATCAATGATGATTTGTTGATAGTTCCAGATAAAACCCATGCCAAGGATAAGTCACTTTATATAGCTATCGGGACGGTCGGTGCCATACTGTTACTTGTTGTGGTAATCCTGGTTGTCCTGTTGGTGTTGTGGAAACGCGGCAAGCTGAAGCCTCAAAGATATCATGCCTACTCGTCGGATACTTCTACCGTACAAGGGTACGATCCTTCTTTCATGGGATGGACGACTGGATTAGCGTGAGTACTGGAAACTCTGTTGTCGTTTTTGTTGTGGCGCATTTCCTAACAAAACAGATTATGGCCTAATTTTGTTTCTTTTGAGATGTTCCACTGACTGTGTGTATCTATCGTCATGTTCACTCTCATCATTTTTACAGTGAATAAAATAGTGTACACTGGAATTCGATCCGATGACCTGAACGTCTGGCGCTGAATCGTCCTAACTAAACAATTAGTTCAATAATTGGGAACAATATTCGTGGTGATGAAATGCTAATTTCTGAGATTTGTGGGAGATTACGGGTCTTTGATGTAGCACTAAGATATAGATTTTAGTTGATTTGCAAATGTATATTGTTAGATAAATTATTACCTGAATGCATCGAAGATTGATTAAAAGCAGAGAAAACCAAAAAGGCGCGTAATTTGCCCATAAAAGAAACATTTCTTGTAGGTTTTCAGAGCACGGACATTTCCACACGACAAGGTACTCTAACTAAACCCTAACATACTCGTGTCACTTAGTCCATCAGATTAACTCATGATCTGCTCACTGAAAGATCACACATCTGTGTTTGTAATTAGACATGAATTATTATGATTGGCTATTAGATAACCACAGGCAATGGAAGCATCGTGTGTCTTTTTGGTATGGTTGAGGATGATAGTAATTGGTTACGATATAGCAATTTCGAGGGTGGGAAGGTTAATGAACCATTACTGACAACATGTTGGTGTGTCTTGAATGACTGAACCACCGGAAATAGTTGGCAACATTTTCGTATTGTCGGATTATCGAGGTAATTTTACACTGAAATGTCACATTCTGTTGGCGAAATGAAGTGTCGGAACGCGGAATACGATTTTGTCGGATTAAAGAGTCATTTATAATGGAGTTAAATCAGTCACAGACAATAATGTGTCGGATGGTAAATTTGTCGCATAAGCGATGTCCGGATTAACGGATGTTGACTATAGTAACTCGGCTATCCAAGATGGATGTATTACTAGAATTATACTATTAACATTTTCACTAACAGTTAAGTATTAACAGTTCCAGCTTCATAATTCACAGTTCATCAACCAGAAATTGTTTAGATAACGCCAGATATTTAGATACTTTGCGATGCTGTCCGTCTGAATCATGATTCAGTCAATCACCTCTAGGTATGCCACGACATTGTGCCTTTTAAACTTGTCAACCGATGCTTTGCCCAAGTTGCTTGCCCCGTTTTCAATCGTGTTCTTCCCATTTGGTTTTCTGGTGATAATCGTTTTCTAAGAGTATTCCTAATAGAAGTCAACTAGTATTCAGATGCCAACCCGAATTGATATATTTAGTAAGGTCGATGGACTTCGCTTCTAAAAAAAGCGGTACGTATGTTCCTGACGACAAAATATTACTGATGCACTTTCTTCTGCAGGTCGCAAGGCCGATATTGGCAAGATATACCATCTCTCAGATCCGATGTATTGCCGGACAGAGTCTTGGATATGCTGGATTATTATGACGTATCTATTCCAAGACCAAAGCTACAGGAAAATAAATACAGTGTTGTTAGTATACAGGCTATTCTTCCTATTACCGATACTGTATCAATTGATTATTTGATAATGACTGATTAACTTTTCCCTGATGTCTGAGGATTAATCGTCGTTTAATAAACAAACTGATTTTTATTTTTAGAACTGGAGTAAGTTAACCCAGTTTCATGGTTTCGGCAAAAAGTCGAATGATTTACTGACAATGCCTAGACATCTTCCCGAAGAATACGTGAGTTCGTCGAATTTTATAACTTAGCATAAAATCCCTTACTGTAAGCCTGCGTCTGTCTGTCTGTCTGTCTGTGTCTGTCTGTCTGTCTGTCTGTCTGTCAGTACTTATTAATATTAATTATTTTTCCAACAGATTTGGACCGAATCCAGATCGATTTCCGATCATGATATCGTAGACTAGGTGAGTTGTTTCCTGGTGGCTAGCCCTCGTTATAGATGTCGTCGTCACATTCGCATTTTACTTATCTATGGTAATCGTATTTTAAGGAAATTAACAACATTCGCATCGGGCACAATAACATAACACAATTTACCTCCTACTACCTGACTGTTTCTGTCATTTTATCATTTCTACAGGTATCCCGCAGTGTTATTCCATACGGTTCTCCATCCAATTTGGGAAATTTATTCAGCAGGAAAATGTTTTACATTCTGCCATAACAATAATCCTAACGAATGTCTTATTAGCCATAAATGTAAAGTTTGCCAAATTAGGTAATGTACTCACTGCTAATTAGCAAATACGAGTATGTCCTCCGTTGGTGAAAAGCTTACATTCGTCTGAATATGTGTATTATTTCAGTAAATCAAAAAGTATTCCGAATCTAGAAGTATAATCGGTTTAATAGCAATATTTTGTGTATAGTTGTAAATATTTTACAATGCTCAGAATATATATATATATATATATATATATATATATATATATATATATATATATATATTATTGTCTATATTTTGAGGTTTGGTGTAGATGTTTGTGTGTTTGTTTGTTTGTTTGTTTGTTTGTTTGTATTTTGCTGATGTTTTGTTTGTTTGTTTGTTTGTTTGTTTGTTTGTTTGTTTGTTTGTTTGTTTGTTTGTTTGTTTGTTTGTTTGTTTGTTTGTTTGTTTGTTTGTTTGTTTGTTTGTTGTTGTCTGTCTGTCTGTCTGTCTGTATTTATCTGCTCTGCTGTCTGTCTGTCTGTTTTTCTTCGTTTCTGGTCTGTCTTCTGTTGTCAAACTTCTGTCTTCTACTGTCTTCTGTCATGTTTATGGTGTTTGTATTTCGTGTATCACACTAATAAATGTAAATAAATTAATGTCTTTTAAATCAAAGATGAAACTAGACACCTAAAAATACTAGTAACACACACACACATAAATATACACGAATACACACATACACACAACACACACACACATACCTGAAACAGACAAATTAAAAGAAATTCTAGTCTGTCCTGTCGCACATATGAAATTGGACCTTTTTATGGCTACTTCTGAGCAAATGGTAGGCAAAATGGGTCGAGTTACCGCCAAAGGTGATGAGGTGAAGTGAAAGATCAAACCTCTACTGACATTGTCCGGGCATGGTGCGAACCCCGATGCTGTAGATATGTGGGCAATACCGCTACCAGTTTGGCCAATGAAGCCTAATGATTCATTATCATAAACTTTGACTCATTAATTCATATCACACATTTACACACACCTTTTCATACTTACATACAATATATGACTGAGCTTAGAGAATTATGTGATTAACAATGATAGCTAGTTTGTTTTACTATCATATAATAATTGAATCAATCAATCAATCAACCAATCAATCAATCAATATATTCATTTCAAACTGAATTTAAAATTGCATTACATAAATATACACCAATTAAAACGAGTACACGGTAGATACAACTTGGGGTTATACCAAAGATATTAAATCTGTACAAGGGTGCAACCTGATATATTTTCACAGAAACAACATTAAACGTATAGGAAAAGGTGAATGAATGCAACTGAGACAATGCTGTTAATTAATCTCTATCATTTTTAATCATTTAAGCAGCAATTAACACAGATATTAAACATTTAAAAACAAAACAAACGGGGGGATTTCCAGGCTTTGGGTTCCCCACTAAATCTTACTGTTGACCTTTATAACACAATGTCCTAATACTGGATATTCTATTATAAGTAAATCTTTCTCAAATCAGAGCAGATTTGGAGTAATATCCAAACAAACTAAACTAATGTGGTTGAACTACATCAGATTACATCGGGTTTGTTTTGTCAATTTAGCCAGTAAAAATAATTTATAATGGTTAGCCCCATCTAGGCATTTTAGCTTTGTTTTTCAAAGCATTTTGATTTGCCTTAGTATGTTATTCTGCTTAGTTATTAATAAGCTAATTGTTATAAAAAAATAGTTCCTACCTCCCTTTCTTGACCGAAAATAATTTCCAATTATAGGACTGAGAATGTGCGTTTTGCACCGATTGAGAAATTTTGAATTGGGACAGGCCAATAACAATGACATAACAATGATATTTATTTCCAATTTGTATATTATTTGTTACGGTTTAAATTTCACGTAGAACATAGTAGTCAAAGATATACACATAGGAAGACCTGTGTAGCTACTTAAAGCTGTCTTCCCACAGGCCCAAAGGAAAACGTTTACAAATATTTACATATATTACAAGTTTCTTTGAAGAACCCAGGAGAGAGAATGTGGGAGGAATGGGATATAAATTATCAAAAATATAGAAAGAAAAACAATAATGCATTGCGGGGGAGATCAATCATGACAAGGTGACATCATAATGAGGAAAGGACTATATCACAGAAGCAGATCGACCCGCGCATCTACTGGATCCTGGGCCCTCCCTAGACCTCCAACATCTATGGGCCGGATCACTGCTTGACTAGCAAACAGAACGGCCTTGAACTCATCTGAAATATATCAACATATGGCCTTGAACCCATCTGAAGCATATCAACATATGGCTTTGAACCCATCTGAAGCATATCAACATATGGCCTTCAGCCCATCTGAAACATATCAACATATGGCCTTGAACCCATCTGAAACATATCAACATATGGCCTTGAACTCATCTGAAATATATCAACATATGGCTTTGAACCCATCTGAAGCATATCAACATATGGCCTTCAGCCCATCTGAAACATATCAACATATGGCCTTGAACCCATCTGAAACATATCAACATATGGCCTTCAGCCCATCTGAAACATATCAACATATGGAAAATAGGTTCGCTGACCGTGTATTTAAAACTAGACGCCGAGACTGATATCGTCTAGGTGTTAACTGATTATCATTGGTTACATAACCTAAAACTAGTAGACAATAGTCAATGAGATATGGACCTACAATTAGTTTTTATTGTGATTCAGTCAGGCCCCTTATGACTCAGAGCTAGTTAAGTATTAATTCTGTTTTACAATAAAATGGTAATTCTAAAAGATTCTTGACTAATGCTAAAATGACTAATTATCAAACTATTATCGATTAGGACAGTATTATTGATCATTAGAGGTTTAGTAATGTAAACATACTAAAGACAATTGACGCAACTTACTTGATATAGTACAGAGGAAGAAATATAAGTTTCACATGGTCTGTTGTACATCTATTTTTCAATTTACTTGACAAAACTACCCCCACCAACCCCAACCCCCAAACAACCCTCTGGATCCGCCACTGTTTGATTTATTATTCATTGTTAGACAATCTGATTTTGTTTAATAATCCGGTAGTTTCTGTTTTAATTACTTGAAGTGAAGCGATAACTTGTTTCTAAGTATACCATTGTATGATGTACGTCTTGCCAATGTTATCGTATAATTGCGTTAGTGGCGTTTCTAACCTACGAGTCTACGCAGTATTCAGCCGGATTGCCGTTAAAAGGAAGGAAATGTTTTTGGTAAACAAATAAGTGCACAGCCAATGGTGAACATATGCCATTGCAGAATATATCTGCAGAAAAAAAAGAGAAACATTGGCAGCATTTAATGAGATTCAAACGATCCACACTGGAGGGCTATGATGACTAATAAAGTCATTCATTCATTCAAATAACACAGTGGATCAATAGTTAGCGCCCATAAAGTTCTACCACCTGGCGAATGTTTTCTTTTGCGCACACATGCGCTTTTATTTAGGGATACATTCTTGGCTCTAAGCCAATAAAACCCATCGTAACAGTATCTCTTCACTACAATATATATATATATATATATATATATATATATATATATATATATATATATAGGGGGTCTAAGTTAATCGGTATAATTTTTCAGGTAATTGTATTAAATATCAGCAATAGACGTATTACCTGAATATGTTCGGCAATATACATATTACCTGATTACACAGATTAACTGAAACTATATATATATATATATATATATATATATATATATATATATATATATATATATATTGGGTACCTCCGTGGTCTAGTTGGTAGTGCGTTGGACCACAGATCACTACCACCTGAGTTCGAATCTCAGCGTTGCCATAGTTGAAGGGTGTTTCATCTTTGACTTCGCTTTATTACCGTTGGAGGTCGCTCGGCCCATTTACACAAAATTGGCCGTAAGACATCAATCATCATCATCAATATATATATATATATATATATATATATATATATATATATATATATATACTTAGCCTCACCATCCACCACCCGCGAACAGCCGCCAAACGCACATTCCGCCCACCTTTGATAAGGACCCGCTGACCGCCGAAATTCCTCCCACCAATCAACCAAAAGGCAACTTTCAGCCAGATCCCAAATTTGATAATATATATATATATATATATATATATATATATATATATATATATATATATATATATATATATATATATTATAGTGAAGAGATACTGTGGCAATGGCTTTTATTGGTTTAGAGTAAGAGCAGGAGTCACGAAGTCACTACTATTAAAACCGATAGCTTAATTGTTATTAGAAAAGTTGTGCTAAAAAGGACAGTTATTGCGTCATAGCCTCGGAGCTGTTAAAAACTATATATTAACATTTTCCAACCAGAACTAATGTTTGCTATACAAACTTTATAGTTATAATAACGGATATTAGCCTTATTAGTGACTATATGTAGCCTTGAATATCAGAGTACAGACTGGACATAACTGGGCCCTGAAAAGATAATTCGATTCCCACATATTACTAAGGTGAATTGTATAGCCAACCAATATTGTTATATAAAACACACCTAAACGACAGCACTACAAAAATACAAACAGTGCACGGAATATACAGGTCTAGATCAAGTTTTGTTAAAATGCGCGTACGAGGAAACATTACGGTCGCACTCATTTGAAAAGTTGCACGCCCAATACTCTAGAACAATTAATAACAACAACATGTAGGCCAGGTAGAAACAGTGCTTAATGGCTACGCATATAATGATTGTGACCAGGTATTCGAAACTAGAGACCGGACATAGATATGTGCAGATGAGATTGGTCTATTTCGGTACTTTCGGGAAACCGGGTCGACACCTTTCGCAAAGTAAACACTAAGTAAGAACATCGAGAATACTGCGTTAAACGGCACTGATATTTAACGTGGTGGTTTATTATTTATGTCTGTTAAAGTACATGTCTCACTCAGTATTACAGGCACATCATATCAAATTCAACAAAGGCATCATACGAATTTTAGAATTTTTTGATGTAAATCTGTTACATCCATATAGTTATTTATTGTCAACCTTCTTACAAGTTATATAGGGCGCTATATAAATTTTGTATATTATATTATTATTAATATCTATTGTGATTTTACCCAGCCACAAGTTAGTGCCTTGAAGGAAAAGATCTACGTGGGGCATGATGCATCACTCCGGATGAGTGTCAGCTACGCTAATGTCAGTTTGCCCTTAGCACGTCTACGTGTGAGCAGAAATGCGTCAATGTAAGCGAGGACACGCGAAAATCATTCTCACCAGCAATGACAGCAGTCTACCTATTCTGGTCATATATATACTCTTCCTAGTCAGGTACATTGGTTTCTAGACGACATACAGATTGCGAGCCTTGTTTCCCTTTCTCCGCCCATTTTAACGTCAACACAGCCACCGCCGTATGTTACATACATTTACTATACGTACCTGCAGTAAATGGACAGAGTTAACTCTCAGCCGTCAAGACACAGTTTAATGACTTCTTAAAGGAGTGCCCTCTTTACACGAGGTGTTCGGTTAGATGGAGATTCTGCTCCGTTGTTGTTGGGTTTTCTTTAAACAAGGGAAACTCGTTTTTGCTAAATTCTTTATTCGAGCCGTTAGTCTATCTCTCATTCAAACCACAACCAGGCTTGTCTTCTTCGATGACCCGACGGCTGGCTTTTGCGCTAATGTATGGATACACGGTGAGAGACACCTAGGCGGCGTTTTTTCTGCGCTGCGTCAGTTTGACGGCGTATGGTTTCAAAAATGGCCGCTCAACAATACATAAGTAGATAGCCATTCGTGTGTACATTTATAAACATAATAGTTTACGATGCAAAATTTTATTCCGGGGAAGTTTAAACCTCCACAAACAATCACCAATAACTGTTGACTGTAAATGTTGTAAGCAAGTGATTTCTTTGTTTGTGATCGACGCTGATCTATCTTGGTCCTTGTGGCAGAGTTGGTCCATGTGGCAGAGTTGGTCCATGTGGCAGAGTTGGTCCATGTGGCAAAGTTGGTCCATGTGGCTGAGAGACTGCTAACTAGATGAACGAAAATGTGGATTGCCCCATATTTCTATTGATGGATGAAATACTTCACAGACAGACACAAGCATTTACCGGAATTCGATCACGTGATCTAGACACCAGTAGAGCAACGCGCTAACAGTTACACCACGAGATAGACCTATAACTTCCTGGTTAAGGTGCTAAAGTAGACAATACTCCACTACGCCTCACCTCACGCCCTGGCCACACTTCGATCATTAGACCGTGACACTATAGCTCTACGTCCTCATGGTCTGCGAGCTGTGTCGGCTGGCGAACCAACGAAGAAGACAGATCAGTTGTCAATGAAATCTTTCGGTCGGAAATGTTTGAGGAACTCAGGTGGATTACCGCGACGGTAAGTAAATGAAGTGAGTAAATATTTTCGCACATGTCTCGGATTGTTCAGGTCTAGCGAATAAGTGCCTCATTTATGAACATTCTTAATACGTATAATTAAGCACCTTGATAGAAATCCATTCTCTCTCTCTCCCTCTACACACCCACACATACACACACACAAACACTCGTGCGCGCACCACATCAAATAACATGAACGTCTGATGCATGTATTATATCGATGATAACTCTATGTTACATATCAAAGACCACCCACACACACACACACACACATATATATATTTATTCTACAACAACTTAAGTAAACCATTTATTGTGTATAGATAATCTTTTTAAACATGGAGAGTTATTTGTTTGCAAAATATCTCGTATGTATGTATGTATGTATGTATGTATGTATGTATGTATGTATGTATATGTCCGGGGGGGAGGCGTTGTGGGATCATACGACAGTGTTCACCTGATACTAGTTAAAAATTGGTAAAAAGAAAACACGAACCTCGATCTCCGGCACGGGCAATGTGTGTTTTAGCTGTGTATAATAAGGCACAGGCACAGAGAATCTCGAACCGTGAATTCAAACTCTGGACGTTTCTTCAGGGGACTGAATCCAGAGTGGCGACTTTTCTTGCTGAGACATGTGTAATGTCTCACCAGTCCCTAAGCCGCCAAGCAAAATCAAAATACGAATCACCTACAGCCGTGGAGTTTGGGAGTAGAACACCCAAGTCAGATCACGGCAGTAGTGAGAATGTTTAGATTAATTATCTAAGCAGCCCTATTTATAGCTATTTTTTAATTGCTTTATCTTTCTTCAAAGCAATACTATATAAACCATATAACCCAATTGTCACTGTCTTCAAAGATCAGTTTTTACAACGGGCAGGCGTCATGAAGCGACTACTATTAAAACTGTTTATCTTAATTGCTATTAAAAGACTGACATCTGCGCTGAAGCAGACCGTAATAGCGCGCATAGCTTCCGTACTGTTTGAACTATGCTATCATTTTCAAACCTGACCTAACGTCTGCTATTGTAGTTCTTATATGTTATTTATGACAAGCAGGTTAGAGCTAATCTTGAATGTCATAGTACAAACTGGACATAACTGGACCTAGGAAAGATAATTCTATTCCCACATACAACCAAGTGAATTTTATATACAAGTAAACTTGTTATATAAAACACACCAACCGCGCGAGCCGTGTCCAATGCCACCGCTCGAGATGCGATGCAGTGTTTCTATTCCTGAGTCAGGAGTACTGATAATGCTTTAAGAGCGTACTGTGCCTGCTACAGTCATTTAAATGCTGGATAACCAAGCCAAACACTTAAACGGCGTGCCTCCAAAGACGCAAATAGTACATGGATTATACAGCTCTAGATCAACTTTTCTTAAATGCAGGGAAATATAGGGTCCACGCATAGAAAACGGAACTTTCTCAACCGCAGCATAATATGCCTTGTGATATTTGCTGGAGGGTCAAATACCTCATAAACATACAAATCCAATAAATACTATGACCTACTCGTCACGATTACATCGGCGCCTTAGCAGACAGTTATGGCGGAATTGCCGTTCTATTTATTAACATTAACACTTTGGTGAAGTCAACAAAGTGAAGGTCGAAACTCGGCGTTGGTCTCCGTCGCAAGAGCCAGAAAAAGGCTAAGTTCTCCGACCGAAAAATCTAGCGCCAACCCGGTCCGCTCTTAATGTGAGATCTCTATAGTGGGTTGGATAAACGTGTTATCTAGTCGTCAGCTTCACTAGAGCCTATTGTTGGTCTCTCAACCAGTTAGCCAGATAATTGTTGACACTGAGCACAGGACCCCCCCCCCCTTGGTCGCTGCGACGCTCCGACTTCATTCAACGATCCAGAAATGATAAAATAATAGCAGCTTCCTCTCCACAAAAGAAATAAAATCTTTTAGCTGAGATCGGTAAACTTCTGGTAGTTGATAGTAAGTCGCCACAAAGACGGTGGTTGAGGGGGGGGTGATTTTGGTGAGTTACCAGGAACTAGAATTGTGAGAGCATTTGTCACGTTCAATCGTGGACCTGACGTACTGCATGTATAATGTTAAAACACTGATTTACATTCTGTTTACTAACTTGCTATTTAAACGGGCTTTCATACTAAATATATCACCCTAACAAATAATCTTTAGATTTTTCTTCTTAGTTTCTTAGGGCTCTCTCTAATATATATATATATATATATATATATATATATATATATATATATCTAACCCTGCCATTCGCCACGGGAAAAGCCGCCAACCGCACCTATAGCCAAAGTTTGATGAGGACCCGATTTTCGCCATGAAAATGCCCCCGTTATAAACCTCTTAGTTAGGTTTTTTTAAAATAT
>JAODUP010001400.1:52500-58356 GCA_025642065.1 Paralvinella palmiformis | reverse complement strand
CTGCTGTTTATGTTACTAGCTTTAGATGGTCAACAGACGGAAATAAAACGAGAGAATGTTATTGAGACGATACTCTAGCTGCCCATTATTTCAAAAGTACTTCCAAATAGCCATCCGTAGATTCAGATAGCTAATTTAGCACGTTCGTAGAATAGACATCCTTTAAAATAATTACAAAAGGCTGGAATAGCAAGTTCGTTGGACCACACAAACAATATCAAGGTGTCAACTCTGACCAGGTTTATCATCAAAAGTTACATGGCAGACGTCTTGCGGTATTTCCACATAACCAAACATGTCAAACTATTATCTGGAAAATAACACAATGAAATGGTATTGGTATAAGCGATAGTGGATCAGGACCGGTTTGGGTGTTGATTATGAAATGTTCAAGGTCAGTAAAAGATACAAATACCCATGCCTCTGCCAAATCGGAATATTACAATAAAAAGGTCAAAGCATCCAAGGGAAATCAAATTCAAATAAAGATATGGCTCATTATTTTAATAACTTCTTCTGTCAAGATATATATATATATATATATATATATATTAAAAACATGATGGGTTCCCTTCCAGTACCTCATCAGAGTGCATGCCAGTGTTAGAAGAGTTCTGCATGCCCACGATGGATACATTTGAGACTGAATAAGACAGTTGCTGAAAAGGTCATTTAATGTTTTATATTTGGGTGTTTTCCCAAGATTCATGAAAGCTGCCCTTGTAAGACCATTAATTAAAAGAAAAACAGTTTGGATTGTAATATTCTAAACAATTACAGACCTGTTTCCAATCTTACAATTTTATGTAAAGTTATGGAAATACTTAATCAAGAATAACCTTTATGAACTGCTAAAGTCTGCATATAAAAGTGGACACAATACTGAAACAGCCTTGGTTCAGGTGAAAAATGATATTATGATGTGAATTGATGAAGGCAGGGCAGTATTACTTGTTCTTCTGGACATGTCTGCTGCATTTGTTACAGTTGACTATGATGTAATGTTCTCTATGTTCAAAGACATATTTGGTAATGTACTATGGTATATGTTATTTTATCTGACGTTCGGTTTTGTTAGCTGGTGCACCACAGGATTCAGTTCTTAGTCCTTTGGTTTCCACAATGTATACCCGCCCTTTTGGGATCACTGTGCAGCGATATGGCGTTACCTATCACGTGTAGGCTGATGACATGCAGCTGTTTAAATCACTGGGTACTGACAATGAGTTAAATGTATTCTCTTCCTTGAAGAAGTTAGAATATTTTATTGCTGATGTTCGGCTATGGGTGAATCAAAATCTAAGATTAAATGATAGAAAAACAAATAATATATATTTGGCATGACTGACAACACTATGTTAAAATAATAAAAACACCAGCCTTACAGCTGGGTGCATCTGCGATTTCCCCTAATGGGTAAGTAAATAATCTAGGGGTTATTTTTGACCAATGAATTAACAAGTATGAACATGTTACATCATTATTTCGAACTGCTTACTACCATCTTAAGAACATTCACTGTTTAAAAGCATTCTTGGCACAAGAACTAGTTGTAACTGTAGTCCGTGCCTTTATTATATTCTGCATGGACTATTGTAACTCCGTGTTATATAGCATATCTGATTATAACACCTATTGCCTTCAGCGAATACAGAATAGTGCAACTCGCATAGTGACAAATACTCGACAATGTTGTCATATCACCCCATTCTTTAAGACATACATTGCCTACCTGTTAGACGGCTTATCTATTTTAAGATTTTTCTAGAAACTTATAAATTTATCAATGACATGGCACCTGAATACCTGTGGTGTGCACTAGAAAGTCATTCCGAAATAAATGGTCATCCAGTCAGATACTATTTCAGGTGCCTGTGTCTCAGTTCAAGTGGTGATTGTGCGTTTACTGTTGCAGCCCCGCTTTGTGGAATAGGATAGTAGAAATAGGTCGTCTCTTGAACATTTTAAATCCGTTTTAAAAGCACACCTGTTTATGGTTGCTTTTACAGATAAATAATAATTATCGTTTAAATCTCTTATAGGGTGTTTACCGACATATTATTCGGGTTATCACTTTTGCAACGCCTTTGAATGGGTCCGGCTAGTGAGGTCGATTTATTATATATATATATATATATAAACCTCATCGGAAAGGTTCTAAAAATAGCGCAATGCGTTTATACAGAGCACACTAACCCACTATTAAAAACATTTCGTATGACTTTAAAAAAATGCATTTCTTAATTTAGGATATTTTGTGATATTTTATTAAAATAAACCAGATATATGCATCAATAAGTCCAACTAAAAGCCCACCTGTGATGACACTATAGAGCCCACTTGTGATAACACTACATAGCCCACCTGTGATGACACAACAGAGCCCACCTGTGATGACACTACAGAGCACACCTGTGATGACACTACATACACTACTCTTTATACAAGTAATGTTAATCCCATTAATTATATAAACCAAATAGTCGATGAAGATGAAATTGTTAATGTTGCATTCAAATATTAATGTAATATAATAGTGATGTATAATATTGTACTATTATAAACAAAACAAAATAGAGGTATACTTATATCAATATTAAACATAATAAATCATTAAGGTGTTTATTGTTTATCAACCAATCTGTTTCTTTAAATAGATTAACATATAGACAATAAAGTTAATACACATTTAACAGATACCTTTTAAAAACACGTACAGCTACAACTCTAAATCATATTCTATTTTAGATTAAACTCATTGTAATGCCATTGTTATTTTCCCATTATAATAAGATTATAAGATGTTGTAGCTAATTATGAGACACCGAAGTATAAATCTTAGAATAAGATTGATTTAAGTAGAAAGGTCGACTGTGAGTGTTCATCTTGGAAAATATGATTATCGGGTAATAACGTGTCATAATATTTAGACACATTGCAATAAACGTGTATTTATAAATAAAAAGAATGAAGAATATTTCATGTAATAAGTTTGATCTGGTAAGATGAGGGAAACACTTGTTGTACCCGTTTTAAACATCTCCCTTCAACCAATTCTTCCTTGGTTAAGGTTCGGTGTTCCATGATGGAGTTGCGTAGTGTAAACAAATATCCAGATTAACATACCAGTGAATTACCTATGCCACGTAGTACACGTTCATCGGTGCCACTGACAATAGATAATTTCCGTTGAGATGCCACACCCAAACTTGTATACAATATTAACCAATCACTTTAAGGTTATTTCGTTCATATCGTCAAGTTAAAAGGAATTAACCTTATACAAATGAGGTTATTTTGTTACTTTTTAAGGGTAATTAGACTAGACGATAATTAAAAAATACTTTCTTTAGCAGGTCTTGTTTTTTGTACTTCACTGTAGTTAATCAAATCAATTATATGCCAGTGCCGTGCAGCGATGAATGTCCATTACCCCACAAAGATCAACAACTAAATTCGAAGTCCATTGTAGCAAATAAATATTATGATTGAATATGTGAGGTGAGTACCCAGATTTGTGAAAAAAAAACCACATATTACAAGGTCCTGCATGTAATATCTCGTAATTTATTGTAATATGTTAAAAGTTCTCATGGTATTACTTGGCTTTAGTATTAGTTGTAGTAGTGGAAGTTGTAACAATATTAGTAATAAAAGTTATCTTTCAAAAATTGCATATTTGCTCAAACAAATTAGGTTAAAATATGACTAGCCAGTCTGTTTTTGCCGACTATGATGGCGTTAAAGTTGCTATTTTCGAATACAGCTAATGACACGGGTCTTCTTGTTTGCCATTGAAGTCTTGTCTGCATTTGTCCTTTGTGTTAGATGTTGCCAGCCTAATGAGGAGATTATTAAGTTAATAATCAGTTTTACAGGCCTTTGATTTTGTTGTAGAAACCCAACAATAGCAGGACTATAAGGTAGACTGGAAGTCTAACACAAATGAAAACATGTTTAGCAATATCGCATTACTGGTGGACATTTTCAATATGATCACGTTCATTTAATGCTAATGATGCTTCTTCGTTCTATATTTTATTTGTATCACCTATATAAATAAAGTTTATTAATGTATATCCTTTATTTGTGATTGAAAAATATATCTTTATTTTAATAGCAATATCAAACAATGCATGTCACCCGTCTCCTAAATCTGAGACTACGGACACTTATAATAAATGTAATGCCGTATTGCAGGATTTATTTACTGCTGCAGTTGAATAGCACTGTGTACTATTTAGATAAAGAACATCGGATGCTGGATCTAAGTCACATGGCTTTTGACTTCTACACATAAACACCTACATACATCTGACGTGGTGAAGATACATACTGATGATGATATATATATATATATATATATATATATATATATATATATATATACATCAGTTGTATCTTCACTTATCTTTAATATTTAAATTCGTCTATAAATATAGATACAAGATGATATTACGCTACTTTTTAACTACTATATTTACCGGATTATGCTAACAATACTTACTGATAATAAACAAGAAACATCAGAAGATGTCGAGAAGGCCGAAATAAAGAAGGACCCCGGCTAATTACTTTATTCATGTTCGTGCATTTATGCATAAATTCAAGCTATTTAGCATATTCATGAGGGAGTCAGCTTCGTAATGTAACCAATATAATGGTTTAGAAGAATATATTCAGATGAACTGAAATTTTAATTCCATGCTCAAACGGTGATATATTTATAAACGAATAACACTGAATTGATATTGTTTATATATCTGTTGTAAGTGTTATTACCTGTTTTGCAATTAAAGATACAGATGGGTCACACAAATTGTATGAGAAATAAAACCAATATGATAACAAAGTAACTTATAGAGGTCAGTTTAGTAATTTATGTGTCTGAAACACGATCCCAAAAAGAAGTTGTTATGTTATATAGCTTTATGAAAGTAATATAATCGTTAGACAATGGAGGAAATAATAAGTGTTTATTTGTGACCGGGTTACACACACACACACACACACACACACACACACACACACACACACACAACACACACACACACACACACACACACACACACACACATTTACCTTTTTTATCAAAGGAGTATGACGATAATTAGTGGTTTTAAAAGAATTAATTTGCTATAAGCGGAATCGATCTTCCATGATAATCACCAGGTGAGGTTAATTGGAAAGACACTGATAACAAATGTTAATAACTTATTCTCGGATATTCAACGAACGAAATTTAAAAGGAAATACAAAAACAAAAAGATATATTTATATTACAACATGTTTGAGTTTATTAGCTTTGTTATGTATAATGTAGAATCTATATTGTTGTCCTCTTATTTGGTCTGGCGAAACGACCTATTAATTCATACAATGCTGTTTGATGGATTTATACTCCTGGAGTCGTTTGTTACTCCGGCAGGCATCTCCATGGGTATTAAGCTGCGGACAGAGTTTTTCCCAATATTATGAGTAATTAGGTTACACTGATATAGGAAATTTGTTAAATGTATAGCTATTATAATCCCGACGTGTCATTCGGGGTATCGGAGATCTGCCTGAAATCCGCTATTCTCCCATGGGTCAAATAGATCAAGTGGATAGGCGCTTTAATTTAGATCCCACCACACCTAACTGCATATACTTAGGGACGCTAAATATGCGTGAATGAACGTTCTCTTAGTGATGAACGGAAACGTATGAGGATTAGCTGTTAGGTTCGAGTAAATCGTAGTATTTACTCAGGTTTGAGACGATATTTCGTTCTAGTCCAGTAATAATCCATTGTGCGGTATTGCTACTTTGTTTTTATTTTAGTTTAATCGCTTTAGTGAGTCCATACTGTGTTAG
>JAODUP010001400.1:0-47500 GCA_025642065.1 Paralvinella palmiformis | reverse complement strand
TCAGTCTTTTAATAGTAATTAAGCTAAATAGTTTTAATAGTAGTCGCTTCGTGACGCCTGCCCGTTGTAAAAACTGATCTTTGAAGACGGTAACAATTGGGTTATATAGTTTATATAGTATTGCTTTGAAGAAAGATACAGCAATTGAAAAATAGCTATAAATAGGGCTGCTTAGATAATTAAGCTAAACATTCTCACTACTGCCGTGATCTGACTTGGGTGTTTTACACCCAAACTCCACGGCTGTAGGTGATTCGTATTTTGATTTTGCTTGGCGGCATAGGGACAGGTGAGACATTACACATGTCTCAACAAGAAAAGTCGCCACTCTGGATTCAGTCCCCTGAAGAAACGTCCAGAGTTTGAATTCACGGTTCGAGATTCTCTGTGCCTGTGCCTTATTATACACAGCTAAGACACACACACACACACACACACACACACACAGACACACAGAGACACACACACACACATATATATATATATATATATATATATATATATATATGTGTGTGTGTGTTTATTATGTTGAGAATAAATACTAGACATAAAATTACGTAAATTATTTGATGACAATTTTAGGACTATATTCATACCACATCATTTACCGTTATATTAACACTGAGCCACTAGAGACAAAGGCTAATACAGAGTGTTATGTGTTATCCGATATAAAGCTATCGATAATAAAAGAAGAAAAAAAGAAAATTAACCAAATATGATGCCCAACCACTTATTAATATATTTTAAGATTATGCTGTAAAAGGTTAGATTGTTCTTCTTCTGAAAAAAGGCAAGAGAGAACGGGTTGATGACATAGAAGGTATTCTTCTGTGTTCGATGACAGTATCGTTTACCATCCGCTTTATTTTAAAAACAAAATGAGGTTGTTCTGTGATACCTGTGAGAATACAGCAGCATAAAAGAGATGTTATCATATATCGTAATTGCTCGAAGTAGCTGTTTCATTTCAAAGTTACGAGATATCGTATGACAAAATTAATGTAAAATAAATCTGCTCCGCTACAGTAATTTCAGTATGGCCACATTCTCAGACATATCGCTCCTGCTTCTATCATTTTCGTGAACTTCGCCGTATTCGGGGCTATATTTCTCTTTCAGTCGCCAAAACCATTGCTACAGCACACATTGCTAATAGGCTTGATTACTGCAACTCTCTTTGTTATAACATCGCATCTAAGGATATTCTAAACCTTCAGTGTGTTCAGAACTGCTTAAATAAGGTTGCCACACGGTCAACTCAGTTCTTTCATTCTATCCCACTCTTGAAATCTTTTCACTGGCAACCTCACATCATTTACAAACTCTCCATCATTGCCTATCAAACTCTTTCCTCTGGAGAACGTTCATATCTATTTTCCATACTTTCTTTAGCACCCAAGCCCAGATTTGTTGTCTGTTCCCAAGTTAAAACTCATGCTCTGACTCGTGCTGTTTCAGTTGATGTCCCTATTCTTTAGAATTCACTCCCTAAACATGTTAAGAACGTAGAAGCTTTGTAATTATTATTATTATAATTGATTGGTAATGATTGCATGCAGTTTTCTATAGATCTGTCAGGATAAATCGAAATAGTGATATATAATTGGAATACTAGTGTATGGGAGGACGTTCTGGCACAACAAATTATTGTCACTTCCATTACATTAACTATCTCTATCAAAACATGATGGCTTTTAATCATGGATAGTGATGCAGGTTCGAATCCAAAAACAGGTAGAGGTTTATTTGTCGCATTTGTCATATCTTCCAAATTCTACATTTGATAAGCAATTATTTTCGTTTTTCTTTATTTAAGTTACGATAATGAATTGGACAACATAGTCAACAACAGCTATATTAGTCAATTATAAAATATCTTGCGCTATAATATTTATAGTAGTTGGTAGACACGTTTTATAAAGCCGATAAACATAATTTATTCATATATCCCGTACCTTTATAAACGCAGCGAAGTGAAAGTATAAAATATTATAGAAATTTCTTTTTTGATAATCCAAATCTGAACATTTGAAAAATTCCACTTTCTCGTTTTCCATAAGAACGAATGTGACTGACGAAACAACGGAATACTCCTCCAGAATGAAGGTTATTGAGTGACAATGTTAACAACTACCTATATACAAGATATATAAATGCAGAAACAGTCATAAAAATTGAGATACGATTTGATTCTATATCTCATTACCGCTAAAACGCATATTATCTTAGTTGTTAATAGAACGCAGATTCTAACTTTTTGGGTCAATTGACCAAAAATGTATATAATATCTATATATTTATGTGTCTAACGTCCTAATAGTGGTATCTCTGTGTGTAAGGTTTCTCTTGTTAAATTACTGATTTATGTAATTTGGGATAAGAAAATGTGTAAATTATGGAACCCTAAACCGCATTGTGAATGATGGCTTTGATATATCGAGCTACTAGATGCTGCTAAGCGGCTTTTTAATTTGTATTATAGCCAATAACGTTAATTTATTAAAACAACGGTACTACGAGATAAAACTTCAGGTTAAATTTATTTTAAATTTATACATATATTTTGTAAAGGATAACTTATTATATATTAAATTAGGTTAACTAGAAAAATGTTTTATCGCTGCTGTTGTTGACTACCTAAACATTTCAAATAACAACTTATTTATTTGAATGCTATGTTCAGCACGAGGAGGTCTAAGTAGTACTGAAATTTATAAGAGCAGGCCATAGAAATGATAAATTAAAAGATTAAATCAATCCTAAAACACACAGCTTGTTTTCTCAGATATAAAATACTTATCGTTTAAATCTCTATTTGAGGTTTTATTATAATACATATCTTTAGTACAGGGCCCTTGAGTGCCCCCTGATAATAAGGGCGCTTTATTAAATATACATTAATACTATTCTTCTTCTTATTATTATTATTATTATTATTATTATTAAAAATAATTATCGATGAAATTTATATTCAATTATATTTTAATTATACCTGTACAGCTGTCAGGTGAAAGTAGATCGCAATAGTTTGTTCCTTAATTCCATTTTTGTATGTAAAAAATCAAAAACTATAATTGATCGAGGTGACTGAGGACTTGTGGCATCTTTCATGTCAACATAGAATGACGTAGCCTAGTAAATGGAAGGTTTGATGACCTTATTTGTCGAATTATCTGGAGCTCATTATAAAAGTTAGAAATGTTCTAGAAAAATGAGGGTAGTCTTAAATTGTTATATACCCTTAAAATTGCTTCAAGTACCAATGTCATTAAAAATCACTATTTATTAGGTTCCATTTAATGAGTTCAACCAAATACTGGATAAGACACGTTTGTTTACTATAAACTTGGTAAGTAACTGTCATGACACAAGAAATTTACTTTAAACGAATACTATAGCACACATGTACTGTGTTAATAAATTATCATTCTCCGGCCTCTTTCTTCATCAGAGATATTTTCTGGAATATCATGGTTGCTAGTATTAGAATGGCAATTCAGTTTGAGCACTAATTCATTATTTGTATGGGGAGTGGCGATACTAAATTCGTACCACGTTTTATTTAGCATCAGAACTGCAAATCATACAAAATTGAACCTTTAAACATTATTACAATAAAAGCTGTTGAATAAAGTAGGTTTTAAAAAGTGCATGCTTTCTTCGACGATGATGATGCTGATTGGTGCTTTACGGCCACTTGTGTGCACATGTTAGGCTAAATGGCCTGAGCTACCTCCAACGGTAATGAAGCGAAGTCAAAGATGAAACAACCTTGAGATATGCCCTCGCCGAGATTCGAATACGGGTGGTAGTGATATATGATCCAACACGCTACCGTTAGACCACGGAGCCCCGCATGTTTTCTTCGAATTCTAGGTAAAATATAAGTTTGTATGAACTGAAGGTAGATGGTATCCTGGAGATGACCTTTAACATAATGTGAGACAATCAAATAGATATGTAAAGAAATGGTATTCCAAACATTTTAAAACATGGAAAGGTATTTTGTGGAATGAAATGCATAGCACTTGTATTCTTCTTTCGTTTGGTTATCTATAGTCCATAAAACAATGAATCATTATCTCTGTCTTGGTGATGATCACAAATATAGTAATAATGAGTTAAAAGGTTAACAAATAAAAATGATCTGATATAACTTATAAAAACGTAATGAAGCTAATTAAATGGATGTATCCGTTATGTCGCATGATTGAAGCTATATACAAATTATTTTATAATGAACCATGACGCACAAGTGTTTATTTTATTTTCAGATGACTACAGCAAGTCTTTTCTTATTTCGGCCATCTAAAGCTAGTAATATAAACAGCAAATGTCATATCCTTATTGGGAAATTAGTGTACGTATCTTATTTAGCTCACTCAAGTTTATCTACGACACGAAGAGCAATCTGTTACCTAAGAAGACAGCTTGGACGTATAGCCCACTCTATAACCATATTTATGCTATTACCTTGTGCTACTTTCTTAATTACTTGGTGCCACTCTCCATGTTGGTTTACATCATCGTGAAACTTAGCATCAGTCTGAGGGAACTGAATAAGAAACGTCAAGAGATGTCAAATAAGGCCAAAGAAAGAAATGATTTGACCTTCTCATTGGTCATTGTCGTTCTTGTTTTCATCCTATGTCAGCTGTCAAATCCCTTACGCCGTCTTCTCTACGTCATCTACGGGCCTTATCATATCGGATGTGGTACTGTGTACTTCTACTTCAACAGCTGGTCAACTACTTCAGTCAAATTTAATTCTGCTTGTAATTTTTTATTTTCTGTCTTTGTAGTCTGGGATATTTAGTAAAACCAGTTGGAGTGTCTAGTACTATGAGCAACGGCGATAGAAACTCAACAATAAATGAGAAAATAAGTAAATGTCATCGGTTGTCAACACACTACAATGATACTATTTAATGGTGATTCGCATAGCCAAGCTTCTGGCCTAATTAAGTAATAAAATATTACAAGTATATTTCGCGAGAGTCAAAGTCGAAAGGGAGAAACTTACTTTAAATATATCTGAAACTTTGACAGCTATATATTTATATTAATAGTTTATTTGGAGTTCATCTTTTATAGTTTTTCTCGTTTGAATATTAAAGTTAGGATAAATATAATAAGGTTACAGACAATAGGAATATGAGCCTAAACAAATATTCTTCGATAAACTGACGTATATCATTTATAACCAGGTTTTCTAATAATGATTGTACATTTTACGGATTTGTTTTGCATGTCTAACAATGTTGAAAGATTTTATTATTTTCATGTATGTACGGTCACTCAAAACTGGCACTATAAGGTATTTCATTAACAGTAGGTTAGTTTATTATTAACTGCAGGCCTTTGTTGGAACTGATAAGTGCGTTACACTTACAACATGTAATTAATGTGAACATATATTCAATATATACAGTGATAATCCATTAATATGGACATCGTTTATCCAGCATATCCACCTTCCGACACACTATTGTCTGTGACGGAGTTACCCCCGCACACACACAATAATAACCCACACACACACACACACGCACGGCAATTACTCCCGCACATACACGATAAATAACTCCCCCAACACACGACAATTACTAAAAGGTAATCAATTACAATCGTCCTTGACCAATGTGCCAATGATAATCATTGATGGTTAATTACAAACACAAATGTGTGATCTTTCCAATGAGCAGATCATGAGTTAATATGAAAATAACAGATATGGTGGGCTCTAACACAAGTGACCTCTCTCAACCTGAGTCTGACGATGATTCGCCGGCATTTCCGCCTCTAAAAATCACCGCCAAGATGGCCGCTAGCAACATCGAGGAGATTGTTGTTACATAGAATGGCATGTCTTTACGATCTAAAATGTACGACACAGACTATGTCACGGACTTGATATTACGACATTCACTTCTATCCGACATATTATCACGTGACAAACTTTGTCGGAATAACGGATTCTCTCTGTAGTTCTCTTTATCTAAATGTTTACAAATCTGTAGTTTTACCTTTTCGGTGTTAATCTGAAATATTAATGGAATTGGAGATATGACTATATTAATAATGCTCAATTTGAAAGACATATAGACTTTATATTACAATAATGACCATGTTAAGGTAATCAATTGATATCAAAGAGTAACATGGATTTAAAGATATGTAGGAACTATGGAACATT
Source organism: Paralvinella palmiformis (assembly GCA_025642065.1). Taxonomy (NCBI): domain Eukaryota; kingdom Metazoa; phylum Annelida; class Polychaeta; order Terebellida; family Alvinellidae; genus Paralvinella; species Paralvinella palmiformis. Next base: position 41,301 of record JAODUP010001400.1, on the reverse strand, counting down.
CAAGGCACATCTTGACAGTAAATTAATCTGGTTATAAGCCGCAGGTAGTACAGTGAATGGTATTTGTATATATCTGGCTAGCATCAGCCTAGACATTTAGAATATCAGAAATAATTACATCCTGTGTCTTATTTATCACGGTGTTAACACTTCTTATAACGTCATATGAGATAAAACAAATCAGTATTTTGTTAACTTCTGTGTTTATCAACAAGCAAACCCTTTATATATAAAATAAGTTAACACATTTTAATAATCTAAATACTTGCGGATCATACGAGAAATTATATATTATTATTATAATTATTATTTTATAAATGATAAAAAACGTTATTTAAAGGATTAAAAACCAAACTGTTGTTTGTTTATTAACAAAATAAAGTTAATGAGGAAACACCAACAAGGAATTATAGCTGTATCAGAAAATAATGCCAGCAACATATAAATACTGTTCACATCGTAATGTTCTTCAAATCTATCAGTTTAAAGTAATGTTTAAAATGGAATGCCGCATGTACAACTATAATCAATCTAATTTTGCACAAAATGGCATGTGAACAGTTGTAAATGAACAATGAAAGATTAAACCAAATGAAAAATACAATTTAACAAAAATGAATAAAAATGCAGAAGACTCGCAAATATAACTTTTCCATGTTTACTGTCAGTTGAAGAACTGGTAAATAATGAGATATATTACCATGCATTTATGATGTTAAATAAGCCTTTAATCACACATTTATCGCGTCATTGACATCACAATATTTATTCATTTTAATTCTTCATTCTATCATAATACCTGGACATAAATGTTAATCTCGATATCTGATGTATATAATGTTAATGCTTCTTTGTCGGTGCGTCTAGAGTTGTACCTGTATTTTTTAATTTGTGATTTATCTCATGAAAACGTGACAATCATTCTCATAGTTTTATCATTATGTACTTATTTGTTGAATAATAGTTTATATAATGAGATGATGCCTTTTTACATGCAAACACCTAGTTAGAAATTAGTGAAGGCTATCTTCTGGTAAACTTTAACACTTTATTTATACATTGGATTCATTTGATTCCCCCCTTTTCTTTGTTTTTCCCATTTAGAGATGGATTTCTTACTTATAATAATGATGTTTTTCTGAATATTTCCCTCTAACAGAAGATGAACGAATGGAATAAAAGTGTTAGAATGATGCAGTCATAAAGTTTTCTTAAAGTGGTAGACTAGATACAAAATTATATATATATATATATATATATATATATATATATATATATATATATATATATATATTTGTGTGTAAAAACACAAATATAATAGTATGTGTAACACTAAATCCCGTTGATTGAAAACAATTTAATCATCATTAATGCATACTACCACCAAAACCAGACTGTTGATTATTTGTGCTAACATATACACATACCTGACCCTGTAACTGTAACTAATAAAATATAATATCAACGATGTACGTTACTAGAAACACTTTGAGGGCTGCTAGACAAATATCTTATTTATAATTTATTAATATTGTTATCTTTCTTGTAGCTTGTTACATCAATTTAATTAGACGACCTTTATCTGTCAACGACCTGTTACAAAGAGTCTTAAATATTGTGACTCACTACACTACAGAAAGAAACCCGACACGACGAAAACGTGTCCACAATTATAACTTAACATTCTGAGTCCAAACTTATAAACACTGCTATGATTTATCACTGAGTCATGCAATACCTGAGATAATTCACTCCTGGTATATTGAAATATTTCCTCTGTAGTTGACCCCGGGTCACGTTTCATCTGATACCTGTGGGTATTGATTGTCTATATTCTATATTCTAGATGAGTTTTGACCAATAACCTTTGCTTCTGTCTATGAAAGGAAACGTGATCAGCGGTCGATGGAACTAACATGACGGGATCTACCTCAAGGTAAAAATCATAGAAAACGTAATCAAGATTGTATGTAATATATCATACAGATCTACACGAGGACTAAGATGGTGTAGATTTAATAAACGTTCGCCGAATAATCAGCATACAGATGACTGAATGTTGTCAGGTGGAAAATTAAAGATTAAGATAAAATGTATGTGGAGCTAATGCTTCATAACTGTATTATACTATATTAGAATATCATCATCAATTTTATTATTATCACTTATCATCATCATCATCATCATCATCATCATGATTATTATTACTTTCATGGACTACTGATGTTGTTTGCTGAAACCTGCGCGTTATTAACAAAAATAGATTTTCATTTAGTATTATTTGGGAGATTTGACTAGTTTAGTGTTAACAATTAGTCTTTGAGTAGCGTGACTAATTGGTTCAATCATAATATATGTTTGTTAAATTTATCACATACTTAAGATAATGACAGAGTTACAATTAATGATACTGCTGTGATATTTACTGGTGTCAACATTATTATCGAAAAAAGAGAAGAAAAAACTAACAAAAAAACTAAGCGTGCTTATTCCTTGATTTAATAAGACAGATGGCTTTTTATGATAGAATTGTGTGACAAAAAGCAGGTGACATCCTCATGGTTTTGATCCAAGTAAACTACCATACTGTTATATATGAATTGCACTTAACAGTAAACAAGAAGCGTTGACATTCACAATATATTTGGAATATAAAACATAAAATATTCTCGTTTTGACCTTATTGCAATATTCGATTATTCATTGATTCAAACCCTCCAAGATAAGACAGTTCATCTGATATAGGAATTGCTCTTAAATGTTTAGTAGATACATCTAGACTTCCCTTCCTATATACACATTTTATACTCCGGTGTTTTGTGGTTAAGGCATTAATAATTACTTCCAATCGACTTTATTGCGGTAATAAGGGACCTCTTTCTTAAAATTATTACTAGTATGATCTCGTTAACATATCTTCCTAACCTCTGGGTTATTGGCTTCGGGGTCATAAATGTCCACTTAAGATACATTCAAGAAATCAAAGGTTAAAGGTTAATGACAAAATCTATACTCGTTTTTGATGCAAATATTTTATTTCCTGATTTATTTTAGTGACGTTTTTGTTTGTATTATTGTTGTTATTACCTAAAGCAATACTTATTACTACTACGACTACTATTATACTACTACTACTGCTACTACTACTGCTACAAATATTACTATTAATAATACTAATACTACAATTACTACTACTACAATACTACTTCTGGTAATTCAAAACAGCTACTAATACTACAATTACTACTACTACAATACTACTTCTGGTAATTCAAAACAGCTACTAATACTACAATTACTACTACTACTACTACTACTATACAACAATTACTACTATTACTACTACTATTACTACCACTACTACTGTTATTACTACGACTACAATTACTACTAATTATACTTCTACTAATACTACCACTAACAATAATAACATAAGTAACACTAATGCTATAGCTGCTAAGAAGTAAGCCCAATGCTCTATCCGCGTGACCTCTAATGGAGGACACCGGATGTGAGGCTGCTCTCTAATAATAACACTGAGGAGCATCTTATCTTCCAAAGAGTACACATATCGACTGTAGATCTCAGGTGTGATAAGTATTGAGGTTAAATATGACAATAGCACACTCTTACCGCCAACGGCACATAATTGTAAGTTAATTATAGGAGAAGAACGCAGATATTTAAGGCTGATAAGTAAAATGAACGAACACTGGGGTTCTATAAACTAAACTTGGAAATCTGTGGTGTAGTGCACTTCCCAATGCATCACGACCACTCAATATTCCATTGTAATGTTAATTCATATTCTAACCATTAAAACATCCTTCCAGACAATTATCTAATCATTCAAAGGAACCACAAAAAACATAATATTGGATACTGACCACCACCAAATTATTGAAGATAACTCACTCAAGAACTTTTATTGTATCAGATCTACAAATATATTTAAAGCTGTTTGTGCTTAGGATGTTGTTTGTTTGTAAATGTAACTGTTATCGGTAATTAGTTAGCTATTAAACCGCATTACTACGTTTGTGATAATATTACATTTGATATATCACTTAACAGTAAATGTTTGGTCTTGATGGTTTTAAATATGACCGAATCAACAAATACATCTTACGACAATGTGATTGTCTACATTCCGTGGTCGAATCAGTTAATCAGTAATATTATATTCTAACTGACAGGTCAACCTCTCTTGCAACTCATTGTCTTTAAAGCTTTAGTCTATCATTTAGTCTGCCATGTACGCAATACTGGTCGTATTCTATATGTATTTCAATTGTTACTATTCTAAATGTAATTGTACATTATTCAGCTGTACGTATTAGTTTTAGGCTGGCGAAAGTGCGCGCCTCCATCGCCTAACTGTTAGCGTTGTTAGCCTGTGGTATTTGGTGCCAAACACTGGCTGGGCTATGTCAGCAGAGTGTTTCATCTTTCACTTCGCCTCATTAACTTTCGAGGTCGCTCGGCCCACATAGCCTACGTTGTGCATAAACGTTTTTTTTACATTTATGATCGCGAAACCACTATGACATAAAATCGATTGTGAGTGACAGCTCTTGTTGTGTACAATCAATTGTTGTCACATAAACATGTCACAGCACTTCACCCATTTTGATGGAATTCATCATTAGAGATGTTGTGCGCATGGAATACGATTATCTATGTAACCTACAACCTAATCTGCCAATGATAGTATTCAATACTTGTGTTGTACTTTATAGCGGAACCAACAGGTAATAAAATATAAGTAATAATTTGTTCTTTATTTTCGTCTTATATGTAATCTGCTCTAGTTTCTACAGTTTATATTTTAATTATACGGTTGCATCAATGTCCACAATAATTTATAAAATGTATCTTTGCTTTCATATCGTTTCTAAGGTCTTCTATCTTTCTTAGATTTGTATCGACACTCATATCAGTATTTATTCTCCGACGTGGTACATTGTTATATATACATTTCGATATAAACTGATATCGTTAACATCTCTGAGGTAATATAACCTGTCTTTCTGTTAGTATTCTGGCGAGTCAACCAATGATAGTTGTAAATTAAAATGTACAATACTTGTAAATTGCAATTTTATGTTACGTTCCAGTTAGGTTTTGTGAAATGGTTGCAATAAAATTTCAAAACAGAAATATAATCGCTATTATAAGAGATTTCACCTTTAGCACGGCATGATGCCGAGATGTTCCAGACGAAGAGTATCAGGTGTGAAAAAACCCAACTAAACGTGGATATGAATGAAAAACACCATTACTTGGCAAAGAGAAATGTAACCAATATATGTGTTGCGTGTTAGTTCTGTTCGTGGTAATATGATGGCCTCGTCAAGGGAATGTACAAACTTACAGATTCTTTACAGGATAAACCTTTGATGACGTAGCTGCTATTTCAATGCCAGGCTAATGTTTCTCTTCTTGTTTAGAACGTCTCATATGCATCATTTTACATCACATTTGCAGGTGTGTTTTAGGTCAAAATGCGTCTGGTAACGAACTCGCGTTAGTTGATCTACAACTAGGAGACAACGCTATATAATAGGAAGCAGTGGGATAACCAAGAAAACATGTTATTATTTAGGATACACTAGACAGTTGCTGTTATGTTGGGTTCTCTAAGCAACCAATAACAATTCTCTATGAACAATGTACTAGAACATAATCATATCGAAATATTAACGAAATTATCTTTGCTTTTTAAAAGTTATCTAATATTTTATAAAATCATTTACAGGAAGTAAATGTAAGTTGTCTATTCGTTAGAAATTACATCGGCAAGTTTTATCTGGTAAAAATGAGATGAAAGTGAAATATCACTTCATCGAAAAGTGACATCGATTTCCTAGACAGAAAAATATATTAAAATGTATTAACGGTTTTCTCTATAATAAACTAGCATGCACCAAATTATTATCATACTTAAATGGATAATTATGGTGACTAGTAAGATTCATTACAACGAGCTAAACAATTATTTTATAATAAATATTACAGTACAACGCCTCGTTGCGGCCATGCCTGAACTACGGTCAGTGCCTATAATGCGATCAGATTCTATCGTCCCAAACATCCACCCATTTAACGCAATGCTAAGTTTGTTGCCAATAGCGCCCACGCCTCTAATCCGTATTACGGCCAACAGTTGGAAGTTCCAAATGCCAATCGAAGCCATCAATAACGGCCAATCAGCATATAAAACTGACCACCCGCAGCCAATCTCAATTTTACCTGACCTCAGGAGGGCCGCCTCCGTGGTGTAGCGGTAGCATGTTGGATCACAGATCACTGCCACCCGTTTTCGAATCTCGGCGTGGGCATATCTGAAGGATGTTTCATCTTTAACTTCGTTTCATTACCTTTGGACGTCCCTCGGCCCATTTAGCCTACTATGTGCACAAAAGTGGCCGTAAACCAGCAATCATCATCATCGTCTGCCCTGAGGAATTCACACGTGATGATAATTAGTTTCGAAGAGACATAGGGAAAGTTGGTTTTGATTATCAGCGTGCCTCACCATGACATTACATGTGTTTCTGACAGTTCTATCTAACAGTTAACATAAGCTATTTGTGTTCATTGACTGTTGTTTAATTACATACCTAAACACAGAAACTCGCGGCTCATTTTCTGTATAAATGCAACTACAATTTGTGAAATAGAATCATATCATTCTAGATATTTAGTGGACACGCAATACAATCACAATTACTAAATCTTTGATTCTTCAAATAATAGTTCAATAATTTGTACACATGTATAACAATGCGATGCACTTGCATAATATTATTGTTATTTGTATTATGTTTCCGTGAATAAAGGTTGATGATAACATGTGCTAAACCTAATGTATATTCCGACATGACTCAAATTTCAATAACTAGCTTCTCAATGAAGCTAAATTTGAGTTGTCTTGTATTGCGGCCAGTCCTCAATTATGGCCACAAATAACTGCTCTCAATGGTGACCGTAATACAAGCGTTGTACTGTACTTTATATAGAGCACAATATAAACTGACTACCAGATAGCCAAGTCTTATAACAGGGGGGGTATACTGATACAATTAATACATGATAATAACCACGGAAGCAGCTATAAATTAAGCAATACCAAAGAGGCTGTAACTTTATAATATTAATGACTGCACTGTGATAAACAAAAACTATAGGCACCAATTTGTTTTATGTTACTCTTCTTCATCATGTCATCAAACCTAAACTCCCCGCAAAGTTGCACATTGTCTCTGGGCTTTTCACTAAATATACTTTCAACCCTTAATATAGATTGTCAAACGGTAGCCTGCAGAAGCCTCGCTTTCCTCCTTCCCACCTTCGAATCTGGCTTCCGGTGCAGCCGTAATGACTCCCCTCCAGTAAATTGGATTATTTCCCTATATCTATGATATCAGGTATATTTCATGATTATTATTGTGGAATATTTGGTTATTGTTCTAACCATTATATATTTATGAAATATTATCTAAGAGTGAACTATCTCTTTAAGCAATAGTTAACATAGGCAATAGAAGATAAACATTTCTACTATAACAACCCATATTGAAGTTATATATTTGTTTAGAGGAGAGTGAAGGATTACAAAGATTAGCCAAGGTAATAGTGTTAGCTGAGTAGAAAAGAAACTATTATTTCTAAACAAAATCGGGTGATATACCCAACAAGATTATAGAATAGTGTTGTTCAGTTAAAATGGCGAGATAAACATGTTGGCGAAACAATTACAGCTCGTGTTTATTTGTATAAATTAAATATTACACACAAACACACACTCACAGACAGATTCATACACACGCACACACGCTGATGTTTTACAGACACGTTTATACACATGGTAGGCTAAATGGGTAGAGCGTCCTCCAAAGTAATGAAGCGAAGTGAAAAATGAAAAACCCACCAGACTCGCCCACGCCGAGATTTATACTCAGATGGTTGAGATCTGTAGTGAACAACCCTACTAGTTGCACCATGGAGACTTGCCCGAATAATGTCAATATAACGAGTATCAGTTTATGAGTTATTACACCAGACTGACTCTGTCGTCTTAAACAATTACTATTAGATTCTCATCATATCAATGTAATAGGTATCCTTGTTTTGATATTTGCTAAGTAATTGTCCAATAATAGATACTTCAAATGTCTTGTAAATTACTTCCTCCCATTTAGATATATTTGTGTTTAACACATTACATAATGTGATGATGCAAATCTAGAAAGAAATGAGAAGAGGTTAATCATAACAATAACATAATGTTAAAATATGAAACATTCATAATGTAACTGGGTAGGATAAAACATTCAACCAGTTTGACATTTATGAAACATTCAATAAACAACGAGTAGTTTTCTTTGTAAATTGCTGAACATTTGGACACCACATCTTAAAAGTCATAATAATTATGAAATAGATCCTTCCCTAATTAATATAGTTAAACATAAATGACAATGGTTCATAGTTCCTGTTGTATTATTAATTCAGATGAATTTACAAATATATATTATAACTTAGAATTGAATAAAAAAATAATAATATCCACGTATTTTACGGACAAAAATAAAATACTTTATTCTAATATTACATTATACACTATGGAATCAGTAAGTACACATATACATTTAGTCGTCGACTTATGACCTTGATGGGTTACGACCTTGACCGGTCGTAAATTAACCTAATCGTAATTCGGACTATGTTATAATTACCTAATTACGTATATTATTCTGTGTAATGATATTAGTATCATCTTTAAGTCGTAGCGCCAGCCGTAAAGTCGAACAGTCGTAAGTTCCATAGGTCGTAAGTCGGCGACTAGATGTGTCAGGTGTATCGTATTACATAATACATTTTGTTAAAATAATTGCAATTTATTTGTGGATGTAACGGAAATACCATTTATGTACAATTTATCACCCAGTTTTATGTCGCATTTAAACGATTACTAGTACGTACAGTAGTGGTTTAAGCAGTACTTTAATCAGTGAATGAGTTAGTCAGTGGCTGAGTGAGTGTACATTTCTTACACAGCTGGATCATTATGCCGGGTTGGCTACTCCCCAGAACTAAAATAAATCAAAGGATGAATACATACAAATTAGTATCTATTGTAGCATCCTATTGTACACATTTTAAATATGAATTCCCTATTAACCTTAGAATGATTGAGGATCACGGATGTATCAGTTGATACAATGTACAGCTGTTGATGGATGGATGAATGTTGTTTACGATTTACGTACATGTATTGAATAGGAGCTAATCTGTATCGATTATCGATATCATTTTCAAATACACCAAAGACACTGGATCTTATTCGTTCTATTTAGAGCCAGATCTAAAATTTTATGAACGAAAACATTTCACGGCCAACATTATGTGTAATATAAAACTGGGCTATTTTCATATATGCAACACATACTTTAACGAGCTAATAAATTGAAATATTTGTACGTGCTATCGCAGACTGCTATTATTCTCCGTAATTATTAAAAGTACCAATAACCTACAATGATATTTCTGATACCATCAGTTGATACCATCTGTTGATTGTAATATAAAATATATTATTGATATATCACTTGTGGAAGATAGCACAAATATAGATAATTCAAAGAAGCAGTTTGTAAAAATTTGTTGCAATTTCATAATATGGATTATAGATTTTAAATGCATTGATGCTAAGAAGTAAATTTGCTACATCTATATTATCCACCTTGTTAAGTGCATTAGAGTCATCTTAGCATATATAGTGTGTCAAACAAATGTATATTATTGTTATTATTATATATTGAGTGGATATTATATCGATAACTATATGTTTGTAACACTTTCGTTCATTTGTGCACTCCTTTTTCTGATTTCGACTTTTAAAAGCAAATATGTGATCATCATCATCACCATCATGTTTATTAACATAATCAGTAAATTACTTGAATACAGGGATATAAATCTAATTAATTGATATTGAAGAGAATACTTAGGAAGTTCGCACTTTACAAGACAATGCAGATATATATATATATATATATATATATATATTCACTATAGACATTGTGGTGGTGGGGTTGTTGAATATTTTGCACTTTTCAATGAACTTAAAGAACTCTGCATAATTATCTTGAATCACTTTGATGGGAAAAGCTCAAGAATACTTTAAAAAGAAATCCTGTACATATAAGCGATAATAAAGTTACCAACTCCAGTCGCTAGAGGTCGTAGTGATATGTATCAAAACGAACAATCACGTTAGCAATAACACAACTTCTATACTTATTTAACACCCATAAGACAATAACTAATATTATAGTATTTGATCGGAGATGTATTATTGCAGTAGGCAGAAATAATGTAACATCCGATTAGTTACAGTATATGGATAGTGCCGATGATGTTTAGCCAGAAGATTAAAACAAATTATATATAGTGTGAAGCATTGTTTGATTTCTGATACTGCAATGTATTAAGAGAAAATAAATGCAGTATGGTTATTGTTAAGTACTTAAATTGAAGGATTCCATAAATCTTCCGGTAACATCACTGAGAACGCGCAATGATTTATGATAAACGTAGGATTATGTATTAATATTGTTATTATTTTATTGGCATTTATAACAAACACCAACAGCCAACTGACGACTTTATATTGTTTAACATAATGTGTGCTAATGTTCTACACGAGTCGAGTTGATAAGCCTAAGCTACTTCAGCTTGGCAGTGCCACCTGACGACAAAGTGACTCGTTTATGCGTATTACGAGCAAGGGTAGGTCAAGGTTATAACGAATATATGACAAACAGAATATCGCCCGGTAGTTCGCAGATGCTTCCGCCTCGTTGTCTAGAAGGGGCCATGCTTTAGCCGAGTTAGAGCAAAATTAATTAACTCAAGTATCACTTTGCACACGAACAAGTGTCACATGTATTGGCTTCAGATTGTCGAGGAAATCTGTCGTATTTGGTCTGATGTGGATTTTTTTCAATTCGTAATCGATGTTGGCATCAAGCTCGGTTAGATGTTTCTCACAAACATGGAGTATAATTGGTCAGTCCTGTAGATAGCTATCCAGTGAGCATGCCATTGTATCCAACCATACATATTGGGGTATGACGAAGGTCTTACCAGATACTACTTTGTAACATTCAGTTGGCATACGGATATCCCAAATATATTTAATAATATGTGCACTACGTTCCTTCGGTTTCTCCGGGCCATATATCTAATGTAGTACTTTCAAGTGAAGCATCATCACAGATACATACAAGTCCAAAAAAACAATAACATATCCGATATCAATAGATCTAATGCCAAAAATAATATCAGGGAATGTTTATTCAGTGCTATTCAAAGCTGGCAATGTAACACGTAGACGTTTCTGCAGCATGCATGCATCTCGGCGTGGGCATATCTGAAGGTTGTTTTATCTTTGACTTCGCTTCATTACCTTTGGAGGTCACTCGGCCCATTTAGCCTATAATGTACACAAATGTCGCCGTAAACATCAATCTTCATCATCATCAAACAATTGGTGCTTCAAAATCTGTGATAAATATGTAATACATTTTGATTAAAGGAAATAATTTTCTTGTCATAATGCACCCGTGTATTTGCAAAAGCGGGCGAACATTTTGTTGTACATAAAAAAGAAGTACAATAACAAAGATATAACAGTTTCCTAGATGACCTTAATGACACTTCACATCAAATTGACGAAAAGTTATGGAATAATTATAAATATTGATTATTAAATGTTGTTTATTTCTTATTTTGTGGAGGAAGCTTTACACAAGGCAATACTTCGCCCAATCATAGACTTGCACGAGTGACTTGGGGGGAGGTACGGAGTATCAATTAATTTGCAATAAATAAGACGTTTTATGATCGTATTTATAAAAAAAACAATACTTATATTAGTCCATTAGATAAGCGACTTACTTATATTTTATTATTTAATGGTTTGCGGAAGTATCTACAAAATATCAAGTGTATCAATACCTAACGTTAATTTCGACACATTCCACATCCAGCATGTTAACTTTAGGGTTACATAACAAGGATACTGGGACATATTATGGGTTTTTTTTGTTTGTTTCTATGTAATAACATCATACATGTTTGCAATAATTCACGCGTTCACCCATCAATACATCCAAATAGATCAAGTATTCTTTCTGAAATAATACTTAAGTTTTAATAACCTTAAAAACTGAAAATCAATTTGCATATTCATGCATATTCACAAAGACAGACAGAGAGCATTTACCAAAGAAGAGGTCACATGTCTTCCTTTTTTTAAATTTTTATTTCATATTCACAACTATACAACTGCACATACAATGTAAATATATATTCAATAAAAGTTTAACATTACAGTATATTAATGTTTCAGCTACTCCTTGTTCACATATTGTCATTCAATTATATATTAACTGGGCAAAATACAATTCCACATATTTTTAAATTCTGTAATTTTACTATTACGCATTGCAATAGACTTTTCTACTAATAAAAATTGAAACTATTTTGCCATTGTCGCAGTGGAAGACCCCCTGGGAACCATTCATTCCATTTTCTGCTCAATTAGGTGTTATCTTACTGTATGATTGTTCTATCAAATCATTGTAGATTGACCTACAGCCCTGAGAATGTTTCGAGACATTCCTGAGAGGCCAGTGTAATATGGATACATCTACTACTGTATGATTTTTCTTAATCTCAAATTTCCACCGACATGGAAGAGCTGAAACAATAATATAATAAATCAGAAAATTTATATGTATACCATATTTCAGCTGAAAACAATTCAGACTCAATATATCACCTGTTTCATTAAAAAATTGAAGAATATAAACAATGTTATTATCATTGAGTTCAGATATATAAATAGGTTTATTGTTTATTCTTACATGTGAATTAAACCTTATTATCTGGTTACGTATTTGTTGAATATTGGAAGGGTTGTAAAAATTATACTTTGACCATTCCACTATCATTTCTCTAATAAAAGGATTAGTCATGTTAGTAATAATATTAATGCTAAAATTCATATTCCAAAAAAGATTCAAATAGGGATTTTATTCTGAATTATGATATTCCATGTATTTTCTGCCCTCATTATTCTCTGTACCCAAACTATTTTTAATGCCTGATCCTTTAACACCATATCAGGAACCGCTACTCCCCTTTTTTCCTTGGAAAGTTTCATAGAACTTCTTTTGACTTTATCTGGCTTAGCATTCCAGACAAATTCAAATAACAATTTATTTATTCGCATTAGCATTTCCTCCGATGGATAAGGGTGTACCGATAACATATATACTAATTGAGATATTACAAATGTATTAATGATTGTGACTTTCCCATATAGTGTCAAATATCGTCTACCCCATATTTTCAATATATTCTCCATTTTCTTCAGAGCTTTGGTATAATTTAGTTTTATGAGGTATTCTGTTCTATGACATATTAGTCCATTGAAAGTTACATTCAGGTAGAATCTTGTAATACTATTTGATTCTTCTGAAAGGGATGATTTGACTTTTATCATAGTTTATTTTGAGTCCTGATACTTTTGCAAACACCTTTAAAATTTCAATTATTTCTCTCAAAATATGTTCCGAATATTTAATGGTAATAAAGGTGTCATCAGCATACTGACTGACAAGAAAAGACCTATTGTCAATATTTATGCCATGTATTGATACTTTTTGTCTAAGCATACAAGCTAGTAATTCTGCACACATTAAAAATATACATCCTTGTCCGGAACCCCGTGTGGGCCGAAAAATGTCTGACGACCATTCATTATTAGATACTTGTGTGGTGATATCTTTATAAAATACATTAACCCATTTTATTAAAGAAGGACCAAATTAAACTGGTTTAGACAATATTCTACAACATCCCATTCTAAACAGTCATAAGCTTTTTTCAAAATCCGCTGACAATAGGAGTCCTGCTTCATTATTTTGATCTAAGTGATCCATGGTATTTGTTATTCTTATTATATTTCCTCGGATGTAGCGATTCTTCAAAAAGCCAATTGGGTCAGAATGTATTAGCTTGGGAAGCATTGAACAAATACATTTTGTTATCGCCTTTGTGGCTAGTATATAGTCCTGATTGAGCAATGTAATAGGACACAATGTTTTTATTAACAATGTATCTTCATCTTTTTGTTGTATTAAAGTTATTAGACCTTCTCTTTGGGTGATAGATAATTTATTATTTATGTAATTGAAGTTAAGAGCATTTGTTAAGTAACATTTGATATTTCTCCAAAAGTATTGTAAAACTCTGCTGAGAAACCATCGGTGTCAGGGCTCTTATTGTTACTACACGATTTAAGGATTTCCAAAATTTAATTTTCACTTAACATGATTGTTGTTGTTGATTATTGCTCAATGTCGGTAAAATAATATCATGTTCGGTAAAATTTGTAAAATAAGATTTCTCACCGTATTCTTGCCAATCACATTTAGACCAAATAACAATTCCATTTATTTTTTCTTGTAATATGTCATCAATATCTTGTTTTATTAGCTTTATGTCTTCTTCTGTATCATCTGATGGATTTTGTTGAAGTGGCTTTTCAGTCTTATCATTCGTCTATTAAGTACTAAAAGTGTATTGTTTTAACCTCTGTTTTTTTGAGAGCTGAGTAAGAAATAGTATCTTATTCGAAGTTTTATGGCTTCCCATACCAGTCCCGCATTAACCCCTCCTTCAATTATAAGCGTATCTTGTATTGCTTGTTTCACATTCAGGACGTAATTTTGGTCGTGAAGTAGTGAGCAATTAACTTTCCACATTCCAGGTCTTATTGGTTTATTGTCTGTGTACATTGTAATTTTAATAAGGGAGTGATCGGTCAATACTGAAGGCAATATGAATGACGATTCAAGCCCGAAGGATACCAAAAAGTAATCTAAGCTTAAAAAAACAAATTAATCATCCCAAAAGCTCATGGTTTGCCACATGGAAAATTACCATATTCAATATGACCTTAATTACAACACGTTTAATCCCGATGAAATACATATAACATGAATTAAGTTTTGTACTTACATTCAGCTATACTATAATACCCTCACACAACTAATCTTCTTGATCCTTGATATAACTAAATATACATTTCAACATGAACTTCATATAACTATACATCTGATCTGGTCAAACTTCTATCTTTGTCTGACCAAATGTACAGGTTTTGTTGTTCGGGGAGAATCCCCAGGCTGTCGCTTAATCAGCACAGCCTCTATGTTGGAGTGGTTGATAAACCTCCTCCCACACCACTCACAGGGGAAAGATGGAGCCGAAATACCCTGAGAGTGGTCATTTACTTTAGGCTCTTCATAATAATTCCGTCATGCCGTTTTCTTGTCTCCATCTGTATCCGTGTACATGTATCCATGTTCCAGTTGTATGAGCCAGTTGAAAAATGTTCTTTAAAGAGGAGGCTTCGAGATATCTGGTTCCATTTCAACATTCGGGATTATAGAACCATTGCATTTTTAAAGCTGGCGCTGGCATCATCGGCAGATATATAATGTGAAGAAATTAAATAACGAACACCAGTAGATAATCCCGACTTTATATCTTACGTTATCCAATTATGTCTAACGAGTCCTATATCGTTTTCATATATTTAGTGATATGAAAATCTTTTATTGGGTGTTTGGCATATTATGTACAGAAGAAAATACGATTTAAAAAAAAAACTACTCAGGAATAATCTTTAGACACGTGTACATAGAATTTCACATAGACCACTACTGGCGGCGACACAAGGCACTATGGATGGCTATGTTAACTCGTATACGTGTTTCTTACTGTTACAGGCCAACATAATTCCAGAACCGTCACGTGTTTTTTCGTCACAAACATTTTAATTTGTTTACAATTAAATTCTCCGACATTAAGGTATCCATGAATAGGACAGTAAACGAGTCACATGGTATTTAACCGGTTCAATAATTCATGTTTTTGTGGAGGTGCGACTTCTTGTGGTAACATTCCGCGAACATAAATATCGCTGGGATTCGAACTATGACTTGGATTTTAGCCGCGTAGCGCTCTATCCACTCCCCTACTGAACTCCCGCACCATATTGATTTTTATATTAAAGATAGTCATTAACATAGTCAGTTATGTAACATCCATCAAACTAGACCATACGATTGTGTTGTGCCGTTGTATCATGAACCATCCACCAAACTGGCGTCATCCCATACTTTCCTTTATTTCGTGTATATATCAAATATAACTTACTTGTTATATTATGATAAGCATCCTGATGATATTTTTAATGGTAATATACTACAATACAACAATGTATCTGTGATGTGATTTAACCTCGATAGCAGCGTTCAGTGTCTCTCTTCTTGTCCTGATGACAAATGTAGCTATAATAGATAAGACGGACCTCACACCTCGATACTTACTTCACCTTTTTGTATATAATCTACCGTCCTTAAAACACGTTTCGAGTGTAATATTTACAGCGCATGCGCAGTGAGTAACAACACCAACTTTTGTGCCTATATCAATGGAGCCATTTGTAATTTAATGATCAACCAAGATAACATATGTTAATTAACATGCTTTTATCATATGATGTGACACTTTTGTAACTATTATTAGGTAGTTCAGTAATGATGGAAGGGACGCCTCCGTGGTCTAGCGGTAGCGTGCTGGACCACAGATAACTACCACCCGTGTTCGAATCCAGACGTGGGCATATCTGAAGGTTGTTTCGTCTTTCACTTCGTCTCATTACCTTTGGAAGAAGCTCGGTCCATTTAGCCTACCTTGTGCACAATAGTGGACGTATAACATCAATCATCATCATCAGTAATGATGGAAACAATAATATAACATATTCTTTCGTTAATATATACCACTCATATATATATATATATCTAGGATGTGGTCTCTCTCTCTCTCACTGTGTGTGTGTGTGTGTGTGTGCGTGCGCATGCGCGCGTGCGTGTGTGTCTGTTTTAGCCGCGTGGAATAAGGCACTGGCAAAGAGAATCTCAAAGCGTGAATTCAAACTCTGGACGATTCTTCAATGGTTGGGGTTACTTTTCATGCTGAGACATGTGTAACGTCTTACCAGTCCCAGTGCGTGTGTGCCAAGTTATATATATATATATATATATATATATATATGATGGTGATGACACTGGATAAGGGCAGCAAGACCTAGGCCTACATAAAAACTATACCTCCATAATTAGATACATATATCAATCAACACATACATGAATCTAAATATACAAACACCTAAGCATACATAAACTAAGCATAAATTAACCTACAAAGCTATCTATAAATAGAATGTCTGGAGCACTCATCAACCTAGGAGGCCAACACAATCTACTTTTCGCACGTTACAAGAGTATGTGTCAGTGCCTGCAGGCGCATGTGTGTATCTCCCCATTTCTCTCTCTCTCTCTCTCTCTCTCTGTGTGTATACGTGGCTTAATTGAGATCAAGATAGCTGACCATGGCCCATAATCGTAGTTTTCTAGAATGCCGCAAGATGTCGTAACAGTTGGATTTATTTGTTGGTTCTAGACAACAACTAAACAAGTGTAAGACGCAATCGATAGATGTAAATAGCACCAACGTGCACAAAGAAACATCTATTAAATACCTTGGTGTTGATCAAGCACTGTCCTACAAGAGCACATCAAGTGTATGTGCAAGACTGCTATGTACAACCTCTTCGAAATACGGCAAATACGAGAATACCTCACAGTAGATGCCTGTAAGACAGTTATTCTGGAACTTTTAATTAAACATCTGGACTGTTTTACGAGATACCTGACACGGATATAAAGAAACTGGGTGCAGAATATGACAATGCCACATCCTGTCTGAATGACCTTCACTGGCTACTGGTCAAACTACGAGTTAAGTTGAAGATCATACTAACTGTCCACAAATGTCTGCTAGGAAATGCTCCAACTTATTTAATTAATAAACCAAAGATAAAGACCAGCTGATGCACATAAAGGTCAAAACTGGAACGTCTAACGTGGAGGTTCTTTTCACAAAAATAAATTTTGTGACTTCACCTCTAGTGGACCTGTCCTATGAATTACCGCCCAATATAACAAATATCCAATCAACTCCAATCTTTAAAAAAGCTTTAAAGATCCACCTTTTTGGACAAATATAATGCTTAAATTTAATATTTAGCGCATGTCCAGATTGCGAAGCGCTTTTGATAGCCATTTTGCTAAAAATGCTCTATATTAAATTAATAATAATATAATATTGTTTATAGTGAACTATTATGGGGTAATAATACGCGTATTTCACAAATACAAATGCTTCAGATGTCTGTAACACGTTTGAAATTCTATATTTATTTTCCTGCGCCTTCCCTAGATACCATATTTCCAGAAATGACAAATTTCAATACATTCATTTGGCTAAACGTTTGAAGTGTATGATTAGAACATTTAATAGAAGTAGAAATACATTTATTTAATTTAGGCGTAAAACCAAATTGTCTTGGTGTGAAGCAGGGTTGATAAAAAACTTGATTAAAAAAATTAAACAATAATGATTTTTAAAATTTATTTAATTTAAATCTGATTGTTTTTCACAACCCATAATATCATTCAAAATGCTAATAAATGTTTTGTGTTGTGCAGTTATAAAATATTAAATAGTCATGGTATATATATATATATATATATATATATATATAAGGATACATTTATTCCAAGCTCTACATTAATAATACAAATCGATATCACTTTATTACACAAACAAAAATAATTTTGCTTTCTTGTTTAGTAATTTGTACACGAAGACCAGCTTGCCAGCTTTTTCTATTCCCAGGCGATTACGAAGCTTTGAATGAACCTCTCCAAATGTGGAAAAATCTCTCTCAACCCCTGCACTGAAGGCAGTGGCATAAGGGTGAGCAATCTGTCAGTAAATCGCTCTGATTGTGAATGCCACCAGGCAATTGGACTCACTGAATTCATTATTTCTGGCACAAACATATACGGATGGAATGGGCCTGATTTTGCCTTATAGTTCACTATGCTGGCCATCAAATCAGAATAGTTTTCCAGTATGTATTGCTTGGCCTTGTCAGTTTCCTCAGCACATAAATCATTGCCCCTGTATCGAGAATCTAACATATTGGCTAAAAATGTGAATCGGTCATTGCTTGATTGTAACGGTGTTTTACATGCTTTAGGATGCTGATAGGATGATCGTTTTCTTCGAATGTTTTCTCCAGATCCCTCCAGATCTCCACAGTCTCACTAATCACACAAGTATCACTTTGCATACGATCAAGTGTCACTGAGATTGGCTTCAGCCTGATGAGGAAACCTTGAGCATTTCGCTTGATGCCGATATTTTTCACTTTGTTGGCAATGTTGGTGTCGATCTCGCTCCGATGTTTCTCACAAACCTAGAGGATAATAGGCCAGTTCTGAAGATAGCTTTCCAGGCAGTCTGCCATTGTATTCCACCGTACATGTTTTGGCATGACTACGGCCTTACCACCGGCTGCTTTGTATCATGCAGCTGACATGTGGGTATTACGAAAGTATTTATCGATCTGTACAATATTGTCCTTCATACCTTTGACCTCAACATCCTTGGCTAACAAATTGAACAGACGTGCAGAACAACCATATGTGATGATATCCAAATCTTCACGTTTCTGTATTTGACATCTCATTTTGGCCACATTTGCAGCATTGTATGTAACGAAGCTCCCGATCGACCGTTGAATCGTTGGGTACATGATGTTATAGCCGTGCTTGCGTTGTCGGTCAAATATTCCGCAGTGTGACCGTTTCCCGATGTATCCACGGTGTATGTGAGATGTGTATCGCTATCAGATGTTGTGACAGAGACACATACTACAGGTTCCTTGTGCACGTTACTCCAGCCATCCAACGCCACAGATACGGTTTTACCGTCAAGTTGTTCCTTGCAATCTTCCATCATTGTTACCTGGACCTTTTTGAGTAATCTCCCACCAATATCGAAACGGCGGACGATACGCGGTTCTCAGCATTATCATCAGCTTACATAATAGTCTGTCTTCGACGGCCGAAAATGGTGTGTTGGTGGCATATATGTATTTAGCTATCTGCATATCTTTTACATCTTTCTCAGATTCTGACGTCTGCATGACATATCTATCCATATGCGCTTCTTGAGACTTGAACAGCTTTACATGTGGCGATGATATAGGAGATCCAGCTCGCTTCCTGCTGGGAGAAGCGGGACCAACACCTGCAGTGGAAATGTTTGTTTTGTTGTTCGTGGAGTATCCCCAGACTCTCGCTTATTCGGCACAGCCTCTATGTTCGAGTTGTTGAGAAACTCCTCCCCCACCACTCAGAGGGGAGCAGTATGGAAATATGGAGCACATATTCCCCGAGGGTGGTCACTACCAGAGTGTTTTACGTCCTCAGGGTTTTTTTAATGTCCCCTTTTATTTTAAGTAATTCAGTGGAGACGGCAGCTCCATTTAACATGGTCATCCACCCACGATGTTGTGAGCCGAGATATTGATGGGCTCGACCCTGTGACCCTTGGCACAAAGTGCCAGGTGCTTAGCCGTTTTAGTGAAACACTCATATATTTTGGCATACAGAGCATTACTAAATGTATTGCTTTGATATATGAAGTGATTCATTGTTAGCTTGCACATATCAGATAGTTTAGATGGAAGAAAAGATGAACTATGACACAAGTTACTGAATAGCCTGTGCAATAGCTGAACTGGCACTAACTAGCTGGACACTAGCAACGCGTGGCGACATTTAATCCAACAATTCAATAAATGAATGATTTGTCCACATTCAAATATAGACATGAATGTACATACTTAAATCAAGGTTTGTAATGTGAAGTGATTCCTATATTATCGCTAATCATCAGCGCGTGACTATCAAGTACTATTACGTTAAAACTGGCATGTTTGTGAGATCCAATTAACAGTTTGGTGAAAATGAGTCTTAATTTATTGAATAAGACTAGTAGGCAGAGATGCGGCGATTTTGTTCCAACTGTGGCTCACACAAACACGCCTGATTATAAGTTCAATTGATAAGTGTTATGAATTCATTGTTTCACAGCACATCTGGATGTACTGCAACTACTGATAGGTAACAGCGCGTGACTATCAAGTAGTATTACATAACACGCGGCATCTTTGTGAGATCCAAATAACAGCTTTGTGAAAATTAATTGTTATTCATTAAATAATAATGATGATTACAAAATATCCTCTTACATGGGGATACACCCAAGACTATGATCCACCACTTGATATAGTCAAATATCTGTTTAGCTAAAAGCGCCTTGTGGTGAGGCTTGCGCTATTTTGTACAACGTTAACACTTACATGTGGTGTTACCAATAAACTGGAACCAAATTGATTTGGAACATTGGTTCCAATTATATATATATATATATATATATATATATATATATATATATATATATATATATATATTTCAGTTATGCATACTGACTGTGGCACTGCACGTGAGCATTTAACCAATTAAAATAGTCTGTATACCATGGGCTCCAACCACCACCACATAGCATGCCTGTAATCTATATAGAGATATTGATATTTAGGAATTTACCTGCGTTCAATGTTCAGAATGGGGAAAAACATTAAATGCACAAATTAATTTAAAAGGATTAAGAAAAATTAGTCCAATTGGAATTGATAAATTTAAGGTAGAATTGGAATTGACCAAATGGAACTGGAATTGACAAAATGGAATTGACCCCATGTCTGTCCACTACACAAAATGATCAACGGATTCAGTTTCATCAGTTCATCAGTTTCATCAGCATCAATTGAGCGAATATGTTCCAACTTTGGAAATATTCACACTAAAGAATCGTCTAGGCAACAGCAAAGCTTTGAAGCTGTTATTTTCCTTTAGGATTCTCAGAAACAGTATTGAATTAGACAATTAACTGTTCAGATGGACAATATTCAATTTGTGTGCAGGATAATGATATATATCATTATTTTGCTATATTCCTACTGTGTAAAATATTGAGTAGTGTGTTAATAAAAATTAACATATATGAAAGACACTATTGCATAAATCTGTTATTTACAGTTTTTACAGTTATTAACAGTTGTTTACAATTTAATGTAAAAAATCTGCAAGACATTGTCTAGGACAAGACAATGAATAGCTTAAATTGTGCCGATGTGTTGTTGAACAACATTCATCGATCAATCCATCTATTTATACAAGGGGGTAAGGGAAAAATAATTAATAATTGTATTTTTCTGTGTATATCAGTGAAAAATAATACATGTACATGTGAATTATCAAATTTATTATGTCCACACACACTAAAAATCTAAAACAGCTATTTAGCTAACTTTCAGTGTTATTCATCCACATTTACTCTCTCACTTGGTTAGTACTCAAGTACAAATTAGGGAAGTTACACTATTTAGAAAAGCCACAATAATTGGGGAAGCTACATTTTTAGAAGTACATGTATACATCAAAGCTAATTACTCTATTGCCAAATTACAACTTGCTTTACCTCAAACAATATTAAAATAAACATATAAAGAAAATCAAATAAGAAATATGTATAAGACATGTTATTAAAAATCATAAGAAAAATACAAGAAGGTGCCATTATTTCCAATTTTTCACTGTGAAATTTTTTCCTACAACTAAAATGTTCTCTTGAGCAATTTACTCACTTAACTCATTGTACACTGTATGGATAGTATCCCCACAATGCGTATAGATGAGAGAAGTATAGTACATCTTCCCGACAGTTCCACAATTCTTGCTACGAATTGTTTGCCTTGAAATTTGGTGGTCACTTCATCTGCAATGCCACAAATCAGAGTAATATGTGAGTATTACTGATGACGAAGGGAGAGAAAGATTTCAATGTTGTATTTGCAAAAGGAACTTGGTCTCCAAAAGGTGGAATACGTTAATTAAGCCACCAGTGGGCCATTAGTGGCTTGCCAACAGAGGACCACTTTCGGATTTCTTGGACAAAACGCAAGCGGCCCATCGGTGGCTAGCACTGATTCTGCCACCAGTGTGCCACCTGTGACAACTGGCATGATAAGAGTAGACCTTAGCTGATCAATTGTGATTCAATATTTCATTGACATTTAGTGATGTACAGGATGCCTACCTTGAATATTCTTATCACATCTCTCGTATTTGTGTATGGCCAGTTTATGGGTGTATATATGACAAGCCAATCCACAAGTTGCTTCACCAAACTCTCTACCAATATATTTGTAAATAAAGTTCAATTAATGTCATTCAGAAGTAAGAACTTCCAAATTAACTTCACGGAAGGACAATAGTTACAATAAAATACCCCATGATCGCTTCTCGGCCTTTTGGCTAAGATCAAAGTTTTTGCTATGAGGACAGCTTTAAGTAGTAACGTTCAAGGTGTGAGCAACAGAATGACGAGGACCCCCTCCTCAGCAGTGCGAACAGACCCGGACCGAATACGGAAGACGAAGGACATCAGATCGCGAACCTTGATGCTGAAGCTAGACCCGGCAGGTAAGCCTTATAGTCGACTCGATGTTGTTCTAGCACTAGCTAACACAGCGTTATTTAAGGAGAATTTTGAAAACCTAGAATGTCTAGGGCCACTCAGCCGAAATGCTGAGTGGTATGTAACTTTAAAGGACGACGAGTCTAAGTTGAAACTTATTAACGAGGTGATAAAGGTAAACGGGAAATTAGGTCACTTCCTCCCTGCGGGAGTGTCAGAATATAGAGCCAGGATACACTGGCTACCCAGGTGGATTGACAACAATTCACTCTGGGAAACCTTACAAAGCTATAAAGAAATTGAGGTTAAACAAATTACTTCCGATAAATCTACGATAAACTTTAACCCCAGCATTAACCTTAAACATACTTATATAGGCCCAAGATCTGTTATTATTACAACAGATAAAATAGAAAATATCCCCCATATAATCAAAATTAAAGA
The DNA here is from genome assembly GCA_025642065.1 of Paralvinella palmiformis. Classification (NCBI taxonomy): domain Eukaryota; kingdom Metazoa; phylum Annelida; class Polychaeta; order Terebellida; family Alvinellidae; genus Paralvinella; species Paralvinella palmiformis. The sequence goes on along the minus strand of JAODUP010001400.1, from coordinate 17,247 downwards.
CCCTATTTTCGGCGAAGAGAGAGAGGCACTAGTTACGGTTCCTCACACACCTCCCTTATGCCTGCGTTGCAAAGGGACGGGACACGTGCGAGCAGAATGCGGTACGCCGTATTGTACAGCTTGCCGCCAATATAGCCACAGGATGTAAAAAATGGCAGAATGTAAAAAAAGGCACCCATGCCAGTGCTGCTGGCGCGGTAGTGCCATCTACGGCAGAAACGGCGACATGGACCAAGAATATCCACCATTGATAAATACTCCGATAAGGAAGAGCACATGGAAATCGACCAAATAAAAAATAACCAGAGTGAGTCCCCAGACATTCTAGAACCTTCGGTCGATAAACCATCCGAACAGATCGAGGGCACACCTGAAGAGACTGTGAAAACAGTTTCTTCGGGTGACGAACACATTGGCGAAGACCATCCCATTGCCAAACCAACGAACGCAAACACAGACAATAACACTACAAAAACGTGGGCTGACGAAACCTCAGACCAGGATATATTAAAATGGATAATGCCTTCCGACCGTTGACGACGAAGGCAAGAGACCTCGAGAAAGGGCCTCTTCCCCATCCTTAAATCGAAAAGGTAGCCAATTCCCCTCACATCGTTTAAAGAAAAAATAAACTTAATTTCCTTTTGCTGTTCTCTATTGATAAAGAAACGCACATTTATAAACTAGTTAACTTAAATAATTACCAAAATGATTAAAATTGGAACTATCAACATTAATGGACCTTTGGACACCACCAAACAAAAAGCACTATTCCAATATTGCCGAGACAATAAGCTCATGATTACTTTCATATAAGAAACGCATATCTCTACTAAAGAGGAAATGCGTCATCTCAACAGTAATTATGGAGGGAAAACGTTTTGGTCTTTCGGCACATCCTTTAGTAGAGGGGTGGGCATTATCTTCGATCCCCGACTCCAATTCCAGCTTCTAAAATTTAAACAAGATGATAAAGAACGACTACTAGTCGTTAATATTCAAATAGAAACAGTTAAGTACTCTTTAGTTAACGTCTACTGTCCTAATCGCCCCTCAGAACGTAAGACCTTCCTTTTAAAACTAAAACATTTCTTGTATCCGTCTACAAATTTCATTTTAAGAGGAGATTTTAATTTCGTCGAAAATTTAAGAAAATATAAAATAGGTGGAAACCTCAATAAAGGAGACCTTGGTTTAAAGGAAATAAATATATTAAAGGAAGATTTCTCCATAGAAGACGTCTTTCTAAATAAATTCCCGTCTGAAGTAGAAACAACATGGGGCAATGGATATGTTTTCTGTCGCTTAGACAGATTCTACGTCCCGACGCCTTATCTCAAACATGTAATTAACATAGAACATAACGCTTTAATATTCTAAATACTAGAAAACAAAGAAGTCAAAGAAGATTTAGAAACCCTCTTTAGACGGGAAAAATCAAAAGAGGTCAGTCTATCCTGGTGGGATGAACTGAAACAAAAAGCTAAGAACATAATTATTTCAAATTCAAAAAGAATTTCGAGGGAAGGAAGAAAAAGAGAATCTTTCCTAGAGCGACAGTTAGCGGAATACGAAAGATGTCAGTATAAACTACCGGGGGCCTTCAAAGAAGAAATCTTCGACCTGAAGAGGGAATTGAAATCACTAACAGAAACAAAACTCGAAGGTATCATGATTAGATCTCGTGCAGAAATTATAAAAGGGTTAGACCAACCCAGCAGCTTCTTTCTCCGTAGAGAACAGCAAAACCGAAAAGACAAGTTAATAAAAAAATTAATAGTAGACAATACCGACATTAATACTAAAGATGGAATATTAACAGCATGCTATAATTATTATAAACGCTTACTAACATCAGAACCAATAGATACAGATCTAATTGACTATTTCACTCGAAACTTAGTAAATTTAGAAACCCCAAACCGAAACCTCTGCGAAGGCCATATCACAAAAGACGAAGTGTGGGATGCAGTGCATTCATTAAAAAACAATAAAAGTCCCGGCTCAGACGGACTCCCGAAATAATTTTATATTAATTATTTACCATATATCATAGACGAATTCGTGCAAGTTATTAATATGCGTTATGCACAAAATGAACTAACAAAATCTCAACGAGTTGGCATAATAACATTACTAAAGAAAACCAACCAAGATCCAGAACTATTAAAAAACTGGCGTCCAATTACCCTACTAAACTTCGATTATAAAATAATATCTAAAGTTATAACCAAACGCCTGAATAAAGTAATATCCACTCTAATCAACATAGACCAGACATGCGCCATTCCAGGCAGATCCATACAAGATAACATACGAAACATAACAGACTCTGCAATAAAAAACAATTAGGTTGCATGTTAATTAATTTATATCAAAGTAAAGCCTTCGACCGTGTATCACACGACTACTTATTCAAAATTCTAAAAGCTTATGGGTTTGGACCTAACTTTATAAAATGGGTGAAAGTACTCTACACCTCTAACCAATCCCGAGTACAAGTGAACGGCTACCTCACCGACAATTTCTTCACTACTCGAGGAGTGAGTCAGGGATGTAGTCTTTCCCCATTACTATACGTCCTTTGCATAGAGGTTTTTGCCTGTAAAATACGCGCAGACCCTCACATTAAAGGGTTGCGCTGCCCACAACATTACACGAAGCACGTATTATACAATATGCGGACGATTCCACCCTAGTACTAACCGACTTTGATTCGGCGAAAAGGCTTTCCTTCTGAGTGAACTGTATGGAATGGCGAGCGGAGCTTGCATAAATAAAGAAAAATCCCATGGACTTTGGCTAGGACCCTGGAAGGGACAAACTTATAAGCCTGTCCCAATCCAGTGGTCCTCAGAAAAACAAAACGTTTATGGTATATATTTTGGAACAGACAAATGTCTCGAAGAAAATTATAACACAGTATCAGTTAAATTCGGTAAGTCAATAGACATTCTAAAAACCAGGAAACTTAGCTTAATCGATAAACCCTTAATATCTGAAATATATGCCTGCTCCAAGGTCTGGTATATTTTAAGCTCCCTACCTTATTCCGAAACACTAATAACAAAACTAACACGATACATTTACACTTTCATCTGGAATAGCCCAACCGAAAAAGTAAAAAGATCTATTATGACGCAATATCTCACACAAGGAGGCTTGAAAGTGAAGAAAAGGGGGATTTTGTAAAGTGGCATAGCTTTGCAGAATATTGGACGAGACTACCCGTACGCAATTATAAACCATCACTATGGAAAAATTCTACACCGCACGACTTAGAACCATCACCTTTTTATAGAGACAGTCTCAAAGCCTTTAAATTATATTTTGACAAAACCCTACTATTCCAAATGCAAAACCCGACCTTAAATATTATCTACTGGAAGCCAATAGACAAAGACGCCTCAATGCCCGAAGCCTTTCGTAGGGAAAAGGATATAGACGTTCAAGCTTCCTTACGCAACATTCACAAAAAGTTTAACCAACCTAACACTAGAAGCCTAAGTTGGCAAATAGTACACAATATTCTTCCCACCAATCAAAGACTACACAGATTCTCTATCAATCCTTCACCAACCTGTGTCCATTGTCCCTATGAAGAGTCCCTAGAGCATCTCTTTCTCCTATGTCATACAGCGAAATTCGGCTGGAACGAAATATTCAAAATTATCGATCCTTTCAACTCTGACACTCCTCGCATCAAGCCAGACCACAAACTAATACTTTACAACGGAACCCCACCACCCATTGCCAACCGAACCGCACAAATCACATTAATATTAGTTAACATGGGAAAAGAAATCATTTGGGAAATAAGAAACTCTAAGAAATTTGAAGATACAAATCTAAGAAACCACGAAACAGTGTATCTAAGTATTAGCCGTGTTAAAGAAAGAATAACATTAGACAAAAGCCTATTATCAGTACAATCCTTTGAAAAGCTATGGCTAAAACAGCCATCAGGATTAATTTTAAAAGGTGACGCGAAAATTCAGTTTCATATTATACTAACATAAACTGTACTTAAGACAATAACACGCACTTTGTTCAGAACATCGAGTTGACATAAGGCTAGCCTTCCATCGCACTGCTGAGGAGATGTCATTCCACCACCAGTTGCAGCATCTAATCCAAATTCATTGATTGTCCTCATATTAGGACTCAAAAAAAGTCTAGAAACGATCTCACGAACTATGTACACATACATCGTTATGATTACTATAAAGACATACACAACGTACACAGAATGAATGAACTTATACATGGATGAATGACTGTGATAACACTAAGTAAGCCAGGTCCGATCTCATCAAACAAGTAACCATCGAATAAATGAGGAATGACTGATGAATAACGGACGAATGAATGTCACACAAAACTTACCACTACAAAACATTTCATCGGTTAACAGAACAAAATTTCGATAGTACAGGTTCCCTTTAAGCACATTTGTTTATATCTGATTCTTATGTCAATATATTTTAACACTGTACTATTAATATACTCTGTGTACATAGATATTTTCAGAAACAAATATAAAAAAGTATCTGGTCTTCCCAGAAATATTCCTAGTTCTGCATTAAGCACAGTTGTTTATATCTGATTATTATGTGAATATAGTTTTACACTGTACTATTAATATACTCTGTCTATATAGATATTTTAATAAACAAATATAAAAATAATACCCCAGGACAGTTGTGACTCACTAAGATCAAATACAATGATTGTGTCACACACACACGCATGCATGTGTATAGGCGCGCACACACACATTTAGTTTTTGGTCATAGTATTATAAATTTAAAACATTTAACCCATCACTATTTTATTTAAATTATTAGACTTCAATATTATTATTACTATGCTCAATGGCATAATAATAACCTCAAATTATGACCTACATACAACAAACAGGCTGATGAGTAGACCAGACACATGCTTAGGTATACGCACACATTTATCAATATGTGGAGGTATGGAATGTTTTATTTTTAGATTAATGTATGTATAGTTGTATTTAGATTTATGGAGGTAGGTTTCGAAGGATGTTTAGATATGTTGATGCTCTGTGCCTGTTGCCTCTTACTATGTACCATAAAACGCACATTGCCCGTGCCAGACATCTTATCTATTTCCATCCAGATTCCTTATTACACCAATGTAAGAAAGTTATGTCGTTATTACAACATATTTGAGTTTATTAGCTTTGTTATGTATAATGTACAATCTATATTGTTGTCCTCTTATGTGGTCTGGCGAAACGACCTATTAATTCATACAATGCTGCTTGATGGATTTATACTCCTGGAGTCGTTTGTTACTCCGGCAGGCATCTCCATGGCTATTAAGCTGCGGACAGAGTTTTTTCCCATATTATGAGTAATTAGGTTATACTGATATAGGAAATTTGTTAAATGTATAGCTATTATACTCCCGACGTGTCATTCGCAGTATCGGAAATATGCCTGAAATCCGCTGTTCTCCCATGGGTCAAATAGATCAAGTGGATAGGCGCTTTAATTAGATCCCACCACACCTAACTGCATATACTTAGGGACGCTAAATATGTGTGAATGAACGTTCCCTTAGTGATGAACGGAAACGTATGAGGATTAGCTGTTAGGTTCGAGTAAATCGTAGTATTTACTCAGGTTTGAGACGATATTTCGTTCTAGTCCAGTAATAATCCATTGTGCGGTATTGCTACTTTGTTTTTATTTTAGTTAAATCACTTCAGTGAGTCCATACTGAGTTAGTGTACATTCTCTTTGTTATGAACAAACTGTAATGTATTGAGGGTATATACAAAATTTCCCTTAGGTTAGAGAAGAACTTCGGATATCACGGATACGACATGTCTACTACTGTGACGTTTATAATATAATATTCGCCAAATAATAAAATGCGAGTATTAGAAAGTTGATTCAAGATCAGAAGAAAAAGTCTACATCATACAATTAACGAGTGACACTTTATTTGGACACAAGTAAAACATTAAATATCGCCTGGTTATCAACATGAATTGATTTTACTTGTATTATTCTATGGCCTATTATCACAAAAACAGGGATAACATACATAAAGGCAAACATTTCTTTCAAATTTGTCTCCACTGAATTATTAAAAATAAGGGAGAGACGTTAAAGACTCCCTGAGGACGTAAAACACTCTGGCAGTGACCATTCTCAGGGTATTTCGTCTCCATTATTATGGGAGTGGTCAGTGACAGGTAGTTGTTAATCTTCGAGGATCTTTAACATTCAACTTTAAATCCAGCAATGAAACAATGGTAGTTAACATGGTCATACTTAAATTGAGTTGTTTAGTCTCCGTTAGGAAACATCCCACAAATACAGGTGTTAATCGAATTCGAACCCATGAACTGGGCGTTTGCTGTGAAATACTATAACGATTGCGCCGCTCTAACTATTCCACAGACACAAGTTTTAGTCTATTTCGAACCTGAGCCTGGATATTTGCAACACAACGCTATAACCATTACGCTATGGGAATTGTTGTATGTAAAATAGATACAATATTGTTAACATTGTTATTTTGTATCAGGTTATTTCGCGACAAGGTCAACGTTCTGCGAGTGGCCTACGCTTACAATACAGTAGCTGGATACCTTATTCTAATTTTGAAACGTGCCGGCTGTCCAGCTGTCCTCGAGATTCTACTTCAGTACGATGGTTTCATAGCTAGCGGGCTGAGTATGTGGGTCGTGCGATGACCCTACATGTTCGTATGGATTCGCCACTGGTTCATTTCTTCGTTTGACCTCTGACCCGTCCTCGTGATTTTCACCCCCAGTAGGTCCGTTTTCTCGTCTTCGTCCGCACAAAAGGAAGACGCCGAGCGTAACAGCGCCGCCTATCGTAAGCAGAAGAACTGTGCCAAGCGCGATGACGCCGCTCTGCGAGCAGGATGGGGTGGCATTTCCCCTGTTGCAAAACCGGCTGGTACTCTGCGACAAAGTTCCCAGAAAGGTCATGACCTTACAGGACGGGGAATCGCTATCTTCGTCCAGAGTAATACTACGACCGGATCCGATCAGTCTTCCATTTAGATCAATCCACCTGTACGTACAGTTGGGATAGCAGTCTGATCTACAGGTCAACGTGACCATTGATGGCACGCCGGATGGCTGTTCGGCGGTTATTTGTATATTTTCTATATACGGCGAATCTAGGAATAACTCTTCGCTTTCTTCCGACCAAACTGTCGAGTTCTTTTCCTTGGCCCGACAGGTAAACACCGTACCATAATTACCTTTTGTCGGATTGGTTATCGTGATCCGGTTTCCCTTCATGTCGTAATTATCTTGCGATGCATTGAATTCCCACGCGTATTGGAGTTGGGATTTGGCTCGGTACTCTTCCGGCAGAGATTGTGATGCGCTATTGCAGGTGATGGTGACCTTGTTTACGTCGACCGAAGTGCTTATAGTCGGCTTACTGGGCTCCCTGTAAACGTAAACAACCACACTGCGTTTCAAGGTGTCGTAACCCGTGTATCGGAACGTGTACCTACCAGCATAGGAAAATACAACATTCCTTATACTGAAGCCGATACGCTTTATATCTTCACCGCCTATATGTCCGGTATTAAGTGCAGGAACCGTGGCCAGCTCTATACGTGTATAAGACGATTGGTAAGTACAATGCGACGAATCAAAGCAACGAAAGATCTCCGCCGTGCGGCCTTTTAGAAGTCGTTTCACTTCTACTACACCGATATATTTTGCCGAAACCGGTCGTATCGCCCAGGTAGCGGTTACGTTTCGACCCGGCTCTACCTTCATCAACTCGATGCACGCGACATTTCGCATAAGAATCAGATGAGCCAGTGTTACCATGGTTACGTAGGCGTTATTCGCTTTCATGACTACGAAATGTGGGCAGATCCAGATATTCCCAAAACACCGAAACGTTTTTGTGAAATATCGGCGAGGTAGCTCACGCGTCTGAATGCGCCACATACGATCTGTTGCATCGTATTCATATCATACATGTAGCTTAATTCGACTAATATGCCAATCCTAAAAGTGATTTAATTATAATCAATCGCCCTCTACATGGTAATGTTGTTAACAACAAGCCGCATACTACCACGAGGTTGTTTCATATACGCGAACACTTGTATAATTTGATATCTTTAAATATTCACCGTATGTTGCTAAATTTCAGTAATTATAATAGTTTACTTACACGTTGACATGTTTCTAATAATAGTAATAATAATATTGGTTTTGTCATATTCAATGAGTCGCGTGATATAATTAATTACATTATCAGGACTGTTGTCGCACATTGAGAAGTCGATGGTGAACGGGAACAGCGGACATTAACTGCACTCACACACACACACACACGCGCGCGCGCGCACACACACATCAATGTAAGTTGTAACACATGACACACAATTACTTCCTCATTGACAGTAAATGATCATGTTCAAATTAGGTTTCTATACAAAGACCAGATCTATATGAAATATTTGTTATTATTTTGCTAGTTTATAATTGTACCATTCAAGTTAATATCGATATTTTAAAAAATCTTAAAAAACAATTGCTTTTTTGTTCTATGATATATAAACATGTCGTTTTGAAGTCGCGCTGGTGTGGGCGCGCACATACATATACACATACGCACGCATATAAACACATATGCGAACACACACACGCGCGCGCACAGCTGGACCAATGAACAATCACACACCCAAACAAATACACAAACATTAATATGATGATGATATGAATTAGAATAATACATTATCTTCATCATAATATCGACGCAATTGCATTGACCTATATCGGAGACTTTCACACCTGTATTAACATATTTCACACCTGTATTAACATATTTCACACCTGTATTAACACATTTCACACCTGTATTAACATATTAATTCTATTCAATTGTCATTGATGTGTTTTCTAAACACCGGGTTACGTAATTTAACAAGTAGAATTAAATACTCCTTTGTTTAAAAGATCTAAAGTGCGTACAGGTACTTATTCCAAAAGCTCAATGGAATTAAATTATACGTATTATATATATATATATATATATATATATATACACACACACACACACATGGGAAATATATATATATATATATATTTCTTTCTACATATTTTCTATGGTTTATTTTATGTATTTATACAATGCGTGTTTTGTCGAGACCTGATGACTTTGCCGCTCCTTCCAAACGATTACATCATGCGGGCATTTAAGAGCGTAGTGTCCGGGATTGACCCAAAACATTACCCTTGACCTCGACCGCTACGTCCGGTGTCAGAGTCTCAGTTTGTAGCCATGTTTGGCTCATACAAGGACCAGTTTGTGCTCATAGGCTATATATGTAATTAGAAAATAATATATATCTGACTGTATTTAATACATCTTTTCAGTATATAGTTATGACAGAATACGACTACAATATCATAATAAGTGCCAGAATACAGTGATTTCGCTTAAGAAAACCAGACTGTATACAAAAACAAACTATGCCATAATCAGATATTAATGATGCAATATATATTACTGATCGCTATAATTAGTGTTTGATAATCAAAGGACAACTATCTAAAAATCAATAAACCATTCATTTCAACACATGGACATCAGTAAACATTCTTTAAAATGAAACTTTCAATAATTAAATGTACACTTATATACAATTTTTAAACAAATCACACTATATACTTGATAAACTTTATTAATATACTTGATAAACTTAATTAATATATTATTAACATATATTACAGATGGAATCTTTAGCTTTATAATGGCCATCTCACACCACTGCATAATTATCTCAACACATGGACAGCAATAAACTTTATTTATGTATGTCATAGACATAATTATGTGGTGCTTGGTGTATAACTATACGTAATATTTGTTATCCAAAATAACACATATCTTAGGCAATTGTCACATTAAACGGTTACTGTATTTCATCGATAGAACATCTACTCTCCAATAAGCGCCTAATTCTAAGGAAAACCTACTCAGCAGGTGTAGTCAGTTTTATGAAGCTTACCCCCGAAGTAGTGCCTACCATTGATAAGCTCCACAGTGCAGTCATATTTATAGCTAAGTAGAGTTAGTTAAGGCAGCAACTCATATTTTCATATATAAGAGAACACATTTTTTTTTAAATCCCATATCACATAGGCATGTATGCTCCCTTGGGAGTTGAGATGTGTGTTGAGTAGGAAAAGGTCGGAGTCGGGGATAATAATACCATAAGGCGCTTTAGAGCAGCTGTCTAGCTGAATAAGGTGCTATATAAATGTCACATAGTATTATTACTATTAATATTATATGAGAAGGACAGCATATAGCCATAAACCGCTAGATTATTAAGCATGGATGAAGCTATTGTGCCTTTTGGCCACAGCTGGATAAATTGTGTAATTTGAGAAAACCATGAATACTTACAATGTGAAACTATTAACAGATAAAACAACATCATTAAATCAAGCTTATTTAAAAAGACGAACACAATAACAGCATTTAGTGTCGTTCCTCTTATTTTGCCATGCCCGTGTAAGGTTCACTTAGATACCACATTGGGAACTGCACTAGCCTATACAGGTTGTATTTAAATTTGATCTCACATTGACTTTGTAGGTATGAATTTAATATGTTGGTAACATACGATCACTCAAATTGTGAAATATATAATAGTTATGTTTTATACTAACACATCTGATTAACACCTAAATCATACAAAATATAGTACAGATGAAATCTTTCTCTTTCTAATGGCTGACTAACACATGCACAATCCTTATTACACCACTCAGTCCAGAGCTGGCACTGGATTATTTATTCCATCTGTTGTCTGTGTGGGCTGCAACAGCTACAGTAGATTTGGACATTCAGTAGATAATTATGGGCATATCTGCTGGAACCTGGAAAAGAAGACATACCAGAATTAAAGAAAAATGATAGTAAACATGCCCCCATTTTGAATTATTAATACTTCCAAGAAGCTTGATCAAGTTCTTGACATAGGGTAGTAGCATTGGTTATTGAAAATAAACCACAGTCCAAGGTACCATATTGTTTTTGAACTGGTGGCCAAACTAGCAGTATCAATTTTGAGGAAGTGTCTGTCACATGCGTATTCAGTTACCATGAAGCATATAAACATTTCTGAAAAGTGAAATGCGGAGCCTTTTTAGATGCATCGTACTGTAATATGCCAATTCGGAGTTCCTAGCTAGCAATGCGTAGTGGGATTGTTTCAGGATAAACAAACACACGTGGTGAACCCCAGGCAGTACCAGGCCGCCTCTATGGCCTAGTGGCTTAGAGCGTGGGACTTTCTTACTCATCGTCATGTTGTGCCTAGTATATGTTCTTACTTTCTTATCATTGGCTAGAAATATCATAATAAGGTTGGCTTGTTTCTTGTTGGTCACAATCGGTGTCCTGGACTTAGTGACAATTTCCTTAAGTTCATCATTCTCATTCTGTAAGTTTTTCTACTTTGCTTGTTGAGAACTGCAACCCATAAGTTGACAAGCTGGAGAGCAACTGCGTGTAAAGACATAACTATGGTCATTATGTTTTGGTTGTTGATCATTGTCAGTCATTGAACACACATCTTCCACAATTTTCGATGGATCGATGTTCTTGTTTCAATTTTTGTGGTTTCCGGGAGAATTGTGGAGAAACGTTTACACTAATATTTTGAGTTAGGTATGGATGTGCCCCTGTTCGCTTACCATAAATGAAATGGATAGAACGAATTATGTTATCTGGGTATGGATGGTTGGATGGATGAATGTTGTTTAACGACACATCGGCACAATTTAGGTCATTCCGTGTACTAGAATGTTTGGAAATAAAGCAGTACTTGAAGATTATATATAAAAGGTTAATAAGCCGTATTTTTGGCATCGATAAAAGCTATTTATAAGCTAAAATGTAAATTGTTAAATGTAAAGGATAAATATGTAAACAATACATTGGTGTATAGATGTATAAGGTTGCTAAAAAGGTAAAATCAAATTCTTAATCTTAGAAAATGGTGTTAAATTTGATAAAATATGGTGAATAATGACTAGTTTTGATTAGAGGTAATTAAATAGATTTCTGTTAAAAGAGAAGTCCTGCTTCTATAGAGGAAATAAAAGGTAAGGTTGAGATATTGACTAGATGTTCTCACTTTAAATAAATAATATTAAGAAAGAAAGACCAGCTTCTCTTAGGAATGATGCTGACTAGATGTTATCACTTTAAAACTCTGGCCAATGAAGCCACTAACCTAACCAACATCCTACACACAGAACAGACACCAGGTGCCTACAAACACATAATAACAGAATATATTCACAAACAAATAACACCAAATCAAGACACAGCCAAATTAAGTACCTGGTACAATAAAACCATTGTTCCCGGCATTCACATCATAAATAAAAGAATAGCAGACGTACACATACGCCGCCTCCGCTGCTGGGTGCACACAAAAAGCTTTGTCGGCCCAAATAATAAAGCACTCTGCTTACATTGTAATCAAAACTTCGACCCCATCCACTATCTAATTAATTGTCCCGCCTTCCCAGCCTGCCGACAACCTCTTAACTCCGGCACAACACAACCTAACCGACACAGAAAAAGCAGTCATTGTAATACAAAAAGTCACAGCCACGCCACACCTAATAATACCCTTATTTAAAAAAGACCCATACATCTGGCAAAAACCAAACACACAGTACATTTTTTGTAAAGGCTCGGCACCGGTACGTCCGGGACCGGAACTTTACAAGGTCATTTTCAGATACAGAAACTCTACGGAGAATGACTCCACCACAGAGGCTGTGCCAAACAAGCGACAGCCTGGTGATACCCCCCGAACTACAAGCAAGCAAGCAAACCACTTTAAATAAATAATATTAAGAAGAAAAGACCAGCTTCTCTTAGGAAGTTTAAAATTGTGTCCAGGGCAATATTCTCCAGCAGCTCTTTCCGAGTCTCTGCATGGTAGTAGTGTACTCTGATGTGGTGGTATTCCGAGCAATGAAGGAGGATGTGATCGACTGTCAGGCGTTCTTGGCAGGAGATACACTCTGGTGGATCTTCTCCAGCCAAGAGGTATTTATGGGTGAGGAAAGAATGCCCGATCCGCAAAGGGCAGAACACAATTTCCTCACGACGCCTTTCCCGACAGGACGACATCGAACATCCTAATGCAGGCTGCACTGCTTGCAATTTATTTTCAGATTGCAGTGACCAGAAATCTGACAACTGCTTTCTTACATATTGCTATATGATAGATTGGAAGTCACATCCCATTTTGGTCTTCCAGCAATAATATTAGTTGTTATTTGATTGATGTTTAAATTTATATTGTTCAGTAAATATTGGATGCGTATAGCAAAGGTAGGTATTGCATTTGGTTTATGTTCAAAGGCAGTTGTCAATCTGGGATGAAAAGTGTCCTGATATTTTGGGTTTTCAGGATTTGATTTTAGTTTAAGTGCGTATTGAAGTGAACATTTTTCGTGTATTGTACAATGATGGTTCATTGGCTTCCACATAAAGGCTTTCCATTGTAGATGTACGGAAAGCTGATGTATGATGGTCGTGCCGATCCATATACAATACATCCATAATCTAATTTGGATCGAATTAGGGCCCTGTAAAGCCTTAGCAAGACATTGCGTTCAGCTCCCCAGTCCATGTGCGATATTACCTTAAATATTTTGTATGCGGTATAAATGATACGGGAGATAATACGGATAAGCTTTGGACCTCACTTGACAGTGATGCCATAAGTTCCCACCCCCACAGTGCTACAGATGGGGGCATGTAGCAAAATGCTGCAGATACGGTCACAGATGATACCACTGTGGAAGAGACCACAAGAAAACAACACCCTGTACAGCGAAACCAGTGGAGCCAGTATGCCTGAACTTCAGTCAGAAACACGCCACCGCTTACAGGGGATGTCCCTCGAGGATGGAACAGGTGACATCGGCCCAACTCCGGCTGGGCGTGACACCCATGCCCAAAGCCTAGTCGATAGCGATGACCCCAGCCAGCTCCAACCCATGGAACAGGGCAGCACAGCCAACCAGAGCACACCTCCAGCGACCAGTCACCCATGGACCAAGACCGTCTCTCAGGATTACAACCTGACAACAGACTTCCCAGAACTCCCTTTGGTGACACAGGAAACAACTCCTGTGAGTATACATCTACCATCCACTCCCCCAACCAACCGTCCCAAGACAAATATGGCCAGTGCTGTGGCGGCCATCATGGCGCATATGAGCCACATCTGGTCACTGATGAACAAAGTGACCGAGCTCATAAAGATACTCCCGAACGACCTAAAGAAAGACGTGGCTGTTGCCCTAAAAGATGCCCAACAAAAAGTCCCCAAACACCGACCTCAGCATCACCTCTTGGAACATCAGAGGGTTCTATTCTAGAAGAAGCATGCTCCTGAACGAGATACAGGATCGACACCCAGACATAATTATGTTACAGGAAACGATGACTAGCATCAATGAAGCCCCTAAACGTCCTGGTTACCGTATATACCATAAACCAAACGATCCATCGGCTACCAGGGAATGATCACTGCTGTCAGACAGGGCATTCCCCACACCTTCAGAATTCTGACCACAAATGATTACACTGAATACCAACTAGTAATTATCCACGCTGATAAAGACAAAGATGATACTTTTATCAATCTCTACACATGCCCTCCCCACCATACAAATATCCTAGCCCTTATTGAAGGCGTGATATGGGCTTGACGTATTGCTCGAGCACGTATACATTTGGAAAGGTGTATTGGACCCTTAAAATTTTTAAAATCCCCTCTGGCGTAATACACATGAAAAGTGTGAATAACATTCTGTGTTTGTGTGCATGCTTGTGTAATGTTGATAAATGATATGGCTACCTTGTTTGGTGTGCACAATGAAGACACAGTGAGAGAGCACTATTATTGTGTTTAATAATGATGAGTAATGTCTAGTTTTGACTAGAGATAATTAAATACATTTCTGTTAAAAGAGAAGTCCTGCCTCTTTAAAGGAAATACTAATTACGATTATGTTAAAAATACCATCTTCACTTAGGAATTTTTAAAATTGTACCCGGGCCAATATTCTTCAGCAGCTCTTACCGAGTCTCTGCTTGATAATAATGTTCTCTGATGTGGTGGTATTCAGCACAATGAAGGGCTAACAATAGTTATGAAGATCCTAAGAAATATAAGAACCAAGGCAAAATTTAATAAAATAGTTATCAAGGGCAAAAGAAACCACTCCAACAATCAAGACTAGATGGATGACGAGGATTAGTTCTGTATTTACTCTCAGGGAAATACACTATTCACCCAAGTGAGGATTTAATCCAATGTAGTGTCTGCATCAACGGTGTTATAAAGAATGCCCAAATGTATCGCCGGGAAAGCACATCTGCGACAAGGAATATTGCCACTATCGTTATGTGTCAGTGCACCTATTCAATCTGACGGTGAGTAGCCATCGGTGCTGTCTCAATAAATTATATTCTATGTTTTATATCTTGTTAAAGTTGATCATGTTTCCTAGTGATGAAAATTAGGATGTGCAATGCTATTATATGTCTCATATCAAATTGTTGCTATGAGTTTCAGCTTTTCATTAATGTATATAATGTTTATATTCAGAGTAGTAATAATGTTGTGGTTGAATTATGGAAATTTTGTGCATCTAGGTTTTCTTTAAATACTCGGATGTTTGCTTGAGAGAATGATCTGGTTTTGACGACAGTAGCTTTATGATGTTGTTTTTCATTGTGAGTAATGAGAACGTTCCAAAATGATCGGCGACGTCAGTGATAATGATACCAGAGTGATGTGTGGATGATATGTCATTTATGTATATGTGATCTATCAAAGTAGCCGATGATGAACATATTCTTGTCGGCTTTGTAATAACCGGTAAATAACCATGTGAAATAACGGTATCAAGATATTCATTAGTTTTACTGTGATCACCACATTTTAAATCGATATTCATATCACCCATCAATACACATGGCTTGTTTTCGTGCTGGATAGTGTCCATAATATCTTGCAAAGTGCGAGAAAAAATGTCAAGATCGGCGTGCGGCCCACTGTTTGTCCTATAAATAACACCTATTATTAGATTGTTTCCGTGTGTATTGGTTATTTTGATAAAAACTGATTCAAAAATATGAGGAATAAATACACTGATATCGTCTCTAAGTTTATATATCAGATTATTTTTTATAAAGAGACCTACACCACCTCTGGGCCCCTCCTCTCGATGTCGTGAAATAATATTATGATACCCAGTTAATCGAAGACGTGCATAATTTTTGCACTGATAAATTTCACTGATGCCTATTACATCAAACGAAAAAGAAAGACAGCTTAAATTGCAAATGAGGTCGTGAAATGAATCCCAATTTGCGGAGAGACCGCGACAATTTAAATGGAACAGATATATCTGATCCCTCAATACGTCAGTGTGAATGTACCGCTGGAAGTCTGCCGGCCCATAATAAGAACAGTGTGAAGAATTAAATTGAAATGGTGAGTCGCTTTCCTCGGTGTCATTCGCATTATTATACATAGATATTAAATCAAACTCCTTATTCGCACCGATCCTATCAAGTGTAACGCTACTCGCCATGGAGAAGGCAGCATGGCAAAATGCCCCACCCTAATAAACTCCTATCTCCCCCGCCCACACACAAACAACTGACCAGCATAATTACAAATATACATAGATAATAAACAGTTAAACATAGAAATGTCAAACAGAACAGGAATATAGTAAAATATAACAAGAAACAAGAAATGAATGTACACGACATAAGCGTAGTGTTGATGCACATATGTTGCGGTTAGTCTCTCTCATATGTATTATTGCCAATGACAAACACAATGTATTATATATCAAGTTAAACATAGCACAAAGAACACATATGATAAAACTCATTTGCATACATATTCATACATACACATATACATGCATATCCCCATATGCATACATACATAGATATACACACATATACATATACATACACATATTCAAAGCTTGTCCAAGGCCTCCTTACCTACGGGTCGCTGGATTTCAAACCGCTTGCGGCCAAGATGCTGAAACCCAGGAGCATACTCTCTTGAAACGAGGCACAGCACATTCCGTTTGTCGCTATCTCGCAACATGCGCCAGAGGTCTAG
>JAODUP010001399.1:0-57500 GCA_025642065.1 Paralvinella palmiformis | reverse complement strand
GTCAAACCAACTTCGAAAAAGTGAGTTTTCAGAAGAGATTTAAACCTTTCGAAAGGCGAACTATTTTTAACACACGCCAGCGACTTGTTCCATAAAGTAGAGCCAAAAGAATAAACTCGGAATCGCCATGTGCTATGAGCTGAGACATGAGAACATGCAATAGTATCTGACTGGATGACCTGAGGTTTCGCCATTACTTACTAATGGAGATATTCCATACGTTGGAGTACATTTCACTCTGCGAGCTGCACGATTCTAAACACACTGAAGGTGTTTGATTTTATAACTAGATATACCATAAAACAAGGAGTTATAATAGTCTATATGAGATTTAACAAAGGCATCGACCACAGTAATAAGGGTTTCTTTTAAATTCTTTTAAAGAGTGTCCCTAAGATGGTAACAGGGAGCTCGGCATATTGATGTGAATTATAGTGCTTTATGGGCAAGGGTATTCGTCTTAAAATATATCCTGATAATGATAATAATGATAATAATAATAATAATAATAATAATAATAATAATAAAGTATATTTTGAAAAGAACCTTACTAGCAGGCGCCATTCAAAGTTGCTATACAGTGATAACCATAATAACATAAATGCGAAAATCCTATCACATATTTGAATCATAATTAGCATTATTTAGTGAAAGTAACTCTGGAAAAGGGAGTTTTTAAAGCAAGGAAATGTTCAAGATATGACACGTTTCTAATATTCGCCGGTAGGTAACATTTTCAACAATGTGGGGGTGCCATCCTAAATGCACAATTCGCTATATAACGTCAGCCTGAGACACAAGAAGACTTTCAACTAGATACCAGTTCACATAGATATTCAAATGCCAACATTAATAGATTTATATATTGTTTGTAAAATCCTTAAATAGCCATGCTGTCTAGCGGGTAGCCAATGTAATATTTGAAAGAATTGGAGAAATATGATCATATTTTTGAGTATTTGTCACTACAAAAAGTGCACTATCCTGAATTCGATGAAGTCGATTCATGCTATAATCAGATATGCCATATTCTACTATTCAACTAACTTTTTTAATACTTTACCTGATAAACCAAATATATCTTAACACATGGAAAGGTAGATTAGGGTCAGCTGTCTCGAAAGTAGCTGACACCTTCAGAAGAATAAGTAATACTGACGTATTTTTACCAATTGACAGAATATAATCATTTCTTACCCGAACCAAGGTTAATCTGGTCCAATGACCACTTTGATATGCAGACATTCGTGATCCATTAAAGTTATTATTTAATAAATATTTTCTTGAACGGAAGGCAACTGCCTTTTCATAATAATAGGTTAAAGTGTTAGATTTGGAAGATGTCTCTAACTGCTTACACTCTTATAGTACAAAATGAGTTTTCCATTAAAGCTTTTATAAGGCCAACTTTCACATATCTTGAAAAAACAAGAGATAATGATTTATTAGCTGTCTTTTTAAATGGCCCTTAATGTTGCAGTAGTTGAATCTTTCTTTTATAAAAGGATTTGGAATCCCAACCATGGTCGAATTATAATAATTAAGGCAAAAACGAAATATATGAAATTTGGCACATTCGCTTGAAACAAGACACGATAATATTTGTATATTTATCATTTATCTGCTGTAAATTGGTAATAATAATAATAATTTCATATAGAACAGCTGTAAATGCGCCGTATATTTTGGTTTTAGAAGAATATAAAATATTTCATTTTATATAAAACTACAGGTATGACTACTGGTATGACTTACTTTTTACTTACAATCTTTGAATCAATAAATTGTAGCATGTTCATGTTATATTTGGTAACACGAAGAATAACTTTAAAGTCTACCTTTTATAATGCACTTGTAATTTTTAATTTTATATATTCGACATATTCTAATATTTATAGATCATTCTAGGATACACAATTTAATTTAATTAATCAGATGATATAATGGCATTAATAATATTTGTATTGCATAAAAGAATGACGCCTTATCATAATCCCATTGATGTTATAAAAATTACCTCCACTAGTGTGATACACATTATGATGTCATGTGTATGAAAAGTTGTATATGTATACCTATAATTGTGTTTTACTTGTATACAAATTGCTTTCAGATTGATGACTAATAGCTTTAGAAGTGTTTGTCACAATATAAATGATTGTGTTCTACATATACCAACCACGTTTGACTCCTCTTGACTAAAATAAACATCTGGAACATATGACATATTTCTTGGTCAAACATCATTAGAAAACACCAATAATATATCACTGTGAAACAGCGATCCGCCGGAAATTGACATAAGTTCACATTAATGTGTTGAATGATAGTAAGTGTTATGACTATACATCGTTGATGTAACTGGAAAATAAATGAATTCATAAATGTCTCTATAAATAGATTCCAGACATTTTGCCTACAATCAAAGGATTCAAAGTTGTGCAATAATCATTCTTGAGATCGTTGTCTTGTATCAAATTGTCTTTAAATTGATATCCATCTAATATTCAACAAATCTTTATAGAATTTATTATTTTCTTGGATTCCTAAAGATAGAAAGTTTTCAACAAATTTCTATCACTAAACAAACCCCGAGCTTAAAACTGAAATTGAAAAAGCCATTATGAGATACAATTTTTTTAAATAATTTCTTAGAAAATCTTTCACTTCTGCGGTTAAATTAGATAATCACTAAACTCATTAATGTTCAAATTGAGAAAGGTCTGATGTCTTCAGAAGAATCTACAAATCTGATGTGATGTAGTAGAAATGATCACAAAGAATCTGTTAGACACGCCATTGACTAAGGAACAAGATGGTGTCCAAACTAATCAGACACAACAGGACAATAACGAGGTAAAAGCCTTTATAATGGCATCACACCATAAAATGTCATTATACAATGACCTTCTGTTAGGATGAGAGACACCGTTAAGGATAACATCGCCCTGGAAAGTCACGTACAAGATCAATCTAACAACAAAGATTATACATTTTTATTAAGTTAGAATCTAAGATCCCATAAATGATAACATGCTGATGGGCAACAATATTAAACAAACAATATTGTCACGAACTATTACTAACAATCTAGGCAGCGCCAATGCTATATTATCCATAAGGCTGACGAGGCTTAACCCTAGGGACCCCGTAGGGGCTAGCAGCGGGTCAATTTACTTTTGCTGGTGCATTGTTATTAGCGATATAGGTTACAATGGTTAAACTTTGCACTCTGCGCGTATCCATACATGTACATATGCATATATGCATATATATATATATATATATATATATATATATATATATATATATATATATATATATATATATATTATACACTCACACATGGAACTGTATATTTTCACCCCACTGCGGATCTCAGTTGTTGTTTGGTGAAACATTGAAATACTGTACTGGGGGGAAGCGGCTCTAATAGAAGTTGGTATTATTGAAAAATGTTTATTACTACTGTTGTTGGTACTGATGCTACAACAAATGGCACTCTCCATTGAATACAATATCGCATAACAATTATTCAAGACATAATAAATATCGGCGAATCGATATATGAGGTCAACTAATATCCTCTGTTGTATTTTTGTCTAACGTCTCAGAAATAAGTACAAATTGATTTTGGTGATAGTCCAATACTTATCATAAATTCTTTATATATTTGTATTAAATATGACTCCTTTGATGATTTGTTGCTGTCATTGAAAATGGGCTGTTCTCTAGTCTTTATTAGTGTGTTATATATTTGGCAAGAAAATTGGGTAAACATATATCGTTGTTTGTTTTCCCGTTATAGGGTATTTCTTCGGAAACAAAATGGAGGTAAATAAATACTATAGTAATAATATTCTATGCGGAAGCAGATAGTTGAACAGCAGTAAAATAATTATGCCAATTAATTGCTGAGGAGCAATAATTGTGTTTTTCTTAATTATTTCACTGATATTAGTAGTATAAACACGAATCTTTTTGTACAGGTGAAATATGCAAAACGTGGCCGTGATATGAAGATATATAACTTCAGAAAGGAAAATTATGAACGAGAAATGAACCAAATACAACATCCAATGTTTGTATAACCAACTCTGTTTCAATATTGTCCTGGAGTAGATTTTCTATTTCTCATCATTAATGTATTAACTCCTATTGTCGGTACTGTCTTATTTGTAGAAAATCGAAGAGTATTGGTGATAACCTATGAAAGTGTTGTACAAAGTATAATAATAATAATAATATTCTATATTTAAAAAAGTGCCCTTACTATCAGGAATCATTCAAAGGCGCTGTATAATATATAATAAATAATACCCCAAATAATATGTCAGTAAAAATCCTATAAATGATTTAAAAGATAAAGATTATTTAAATGTGAAAGCAACATTGAAGAGGTGTGGTTTTAGAAGAGATTTAACATTTTCAAGAGACGACGCATTTCTAATATTTGCCGGCAACTTATTCCACAAAGTGGGGGCTGCAACACTGAATGCACAATCACCATATGACTTGAGCCGAGATACTGGCACCTGCAATAGTATCTGACTGGATGACCTGAGTTTTCGGGATGACTTTCTAATGGACACCAGTTCACACAGGTATTCTGGTGCCATATCATTAATAGATTTATAAGTTATTAATAAAATCTTGAAATGGATACGCTGTCTAACAGGTAGCCAATGTAGATTTGAAGAATTGGGGTGATATGATCATATTTTCGAATATTTGTCACGATGCGAGATAATACAAATGGTCTGTGATAAAGTCAATGCATATTAATATCTGTCCATAAGATCGTCTATTAATAATTAATCTTTTTGAATAATTGTGGGGGTGCGGGTAATATCGTGTTGATTATATTAATTTATTATTTGTGCATTAATAACTCAAATAACGAAAATACCTAATATATATTGATAATTGTATCTCTCCCCTTCCGGATATCTATCTACCAATCAATCATTCTATCTATCTACATATCTATCTATGTATCCATTTATCTATCTATCTATCTATCTATCTATCTATCTATCTATCATCTATCTATCTATCTATCTATCTAGCTAGATATCTAGCTAGATATCTAGCTAGATATCTATCTAGATATATATCTAGATATCTATCCATCCATCCATCCATCCATCTAGATATCGATATTGTGTGTGTATGTGTGTGTATGTGTGTGTTTCTGGGTATGTGTATGTGTGTCGTTTTGTATGTGTGCGTGCGCGTATGTGAATACATGTGTTTGCATATATATATATATATATATATTTTATATATATATATATATATATATATATATATATATATATATATATATATATATGCGAAAATATTTGTTGTTCATCCTGTGATTTACGTGAATAACATTTCCATTCGATTATAACATTTAATGATATGATAATAAATAATAATATATATATATATATAATATATATATATATATATATATATATATATATATATATATATATATCAGAATCCGTTAATCCGACAAGGTTTTAAACGAGAATGTCGGAATATCGAGTCCGTGACATACCGGTATTCTATGTCACACATTTTTAAATCATAAAGATATAGCTCCGTATTTAAACCAATATTCAATAACCGTGGACAAGATAAGGAATGGCATTGAAGCCACTGATCATTTTTATGTTCGTTAATTACAGACCCTATAAAGAAATACTCATGTCACTTAGTCCATCACATTAACTCGTGACTTTTATTTAGCCATGAATGATTATAATTGGCTATTAAATAGCCACATGCAATGGAAGGATCGTGTGTCGGTGTGTATAGTCGAGGATTATCGTAATTAGTTACGATATAGCAAGTATCGCGGTGGGTAGATTAATGAACCAATACTGACAACATGTTGATGTGTCTTATATGACTGAACCAGCGGAAATATTTGGCAACATTTTCGTGTTGTCGGATTATCGAGGTCATATACATTGAACTATTACATTATGTAGGCGAAATGAAGTGTTAGAGTCTGAACGCGGAACACGATTTTGTCGGACGAAAGAGTCATTTATAATGGAGGTAAATATGTCACAGGCAATAATGTGTCGGATGATGGATTTGTCGGAGAAATGATCTCCGGATTAACGAATTCTGACTATATATATATATATATATATATATATATATATATATATATATAATGCGTGTGTGTGCGCGCGCGCGCATGTGTGTGTGTGGGCTTATGTAAATGCGTGGGCATCGGTGTGCGTGCGTTTGCGTGTGTGCGCGATTGTGTGTGTCTGTGTTTGTGTGTGTCGTATATAACCCAAAAATTAAATAATCTAGGCTGATATATGTCTCAGACTTAGAGATACAAATATGTACGTAACCACAGAGAGTTATTGTTGCTGTCATTGTGTAGTTTTTCTAGAATAGTTTCAATTACATAAAAACATATTTGTTTCAGACTGTTTCTCAGTAATTTACACTTAAGCTGTTTTAATACATATTAACAAAATTATATATAAATGCCTGCTGGACATATAATCTTATTACTTATCTTACAAGCTTCTTATATATTTTTGGGGATAAATTTGAAATGAGGGAAACATCTATTTTCAAAAGTTTTCATATTGTTGTAATTTCTTATACTTATGACAGATCTGGACTAGAGTTATGAACGTTTCTGTTAATGAGTTTTTTTGTTTCTGAATGTGTTATGACATAGTTGGCTCTATTGTTTAACTCTGTGGCCTTTTGTGACGTCATCATGTTTCTCTTTGCCCAATGATGAACAATCACTAATTTCACGCACGGTGCGGACGAGTATATACCGCTAAATTATATATTCATTCAAAATTTCAAATTTTGTGATTTAATAGAAATTAATTAATAAGATTGTTAATTAGTTTCAAAAACATATCAGTTTGTGGGGTAACCATTTTATATCATTAAATTGCTAAATGTATATGTTACCAACTTTATTGAATTTGTTCACTACAAGTAGTAAATAAATATTAACAAAGCCAAACATTATTCTGGCGTTCGTAAATATGGTTGATTTCTAATCATAAAGCTATGAAATGGTGATCGATTATGGCACAAATTCGCTATTGCCTTAAAGAGCCTAAGAGATGATGCTAGATATTATACTTATATCCCAGTAAATGACAAAAACCAGAAGAAAAAATATTCTGATATTCTGAGGTTCCTTGTGGGATTGGGCGATGTTCAGAAGCTATTGGTTAAATTGCAGCGACAATGGAATGTTGTAAAGGTTCAACGGTATATACTTCAAGAAATATATGTGTCAAATTGACAGGGTGAAGTGATGTCTGAAGCAACGATAGCAACGGTAGACGTTCAGAATATGGACGAATGCATAATACAGGCTTATAAATCGATACACGTGGGTCAAGTGTTCTATAAAGAGCTACCTCAACTGTCACATCATGTCGCAGCTAGCTTTATCCCATGTTAAAGGCCATAACAACAAATCAGGGCACATACCTTCCCATATCGTAATCAGGCTGCCTACTGGGAAAGACGATAACTTATTTGTAATCATTGTCACAATCTCTACCTTATTAACCTAAATTAGCATTCCCAAATGGCTATATCCTTAATTTGTATGCTATTATAATGGCATTAGATATTGCTAGGTGGTCATTTGACCGATGTACACTAAAACTATCAACATATTTCTCGGCTGACTATATTTTCAAATGAATAAAGTTTTCATAATTGTGAAATGTAAACACCAGAGTCATATAGTAGACGTTTACAACCTGATAAACATCATCTCGTCTCCACTATTATGGTGTACGTTATATTGTTAGATATATGATAGCCATAACGTGAATACTCGGAATAATATGTTGATATAAAACCAAAAGATTAATTTGTATTATAAACATACGTTGATATTCAATTTAAATTAATTTATAGGAATCTTGCCCGTTATAAATACAATTATCTGTTGCATTAGAGTTTGAATTAATATAATACTGATTATTTGGTTGTACGTTAATCTCTACGCCCTGGTCTCATTAAAAGGGTTAGTGCTTAAATAAAAGCCTTCGTTATATTGCTAGTTTCGTGTCTCACCAGATATGTAAAGTAACCATTCCAAGCATGTATGACTTTCTGAAGGTCATGTAAATCATACAATGCTAATAATACGTTTGTTTGATACGTTGAAATGTGTACACTTTACTTCAAATTATACATTACCGTCATCAAAGCTAACAGGTTGTGGGGGTACATAACGTGCTTCCAAAATTGTTTGTTTATTTTTATTAATAAAAAATCAATAGTTTTATTAACACAGTAATAATTCTGAAGTATTGATATCATGAATTTAGCTATTTAATAGTGAAATCAAAATGATCGTGAATGTCAATATTTAAATAAAAGAATTAAAACCAAACTCACTTTTTAGCTGAATGATTTATAGACAAACAAAAAGACAAAAGAAACTAAGGGTATATAGTGATTTTGTAAATATTTATCTGTTGCTATTTGGAATTATGTTTAAGGTCTGTATATATTTTATATTTAGTCATTTATAAAAGTACTTTTTTCTTGATAATAAACCATACAAACTTAGGTTCGTTAGTTATCTAGCCACTTCTCATTCACCTTTTTATTACTGCTGTTGCATTATTACCATGTCTGTTCCTGTATTATACAAACACATTCTCATTTGGACAATTTAGAAGATAAACGATGGCACATCGTTTAATGTTTCATGGTTCTAATCAGCATCATGCCAATAATAGATATTGATCTTATAAGAGGATGGTAAATTGCAATGGCAGCATCATTTTAAAAACAATATCCTGACTGGAATACCGTGTACAATACAAATTTAATTACATACGTAATAGCATAGGAATGATTATTATGAACGAATTGTTATTGTTCTCTAATAAAATAGATACTTTCTTCGATCTAGTTATAATCCAACATATTTTTTCAATCATTTGCATAACTGTAATACAATGAAAAACATCTAAATAAAATTCAGTTTGTGATCATATTTGTGAACTTTGAGAGCATATCTTTTACTACTTTACTCATCAGTATATTTCGTAGTGGCATTTTCAATTAAAGACGCGCCAAATAAAATAATAACAGTAAAATACTAAAACCAACAACAAACATTATAAAACAAATAATACTATTGATGATGATGATCATCATCATCGTGATCGTGATGATGATCGTGATGATGAGCGTGATGATGATGACGATAATGTTAATAATAATAATAATAATAATAATAATAATAATAATAATAATAATAATTCATCTATACCGTCATAACTACGGTTGAAATTAAAGAAACTTTTAAATAACACGTCGTGACTGACATATTTGTGGTATTTTTCAAAGATGATTTTTGTCCATATTAGTATCATAATAGAACAAATGTTGAGGTGCAATGACAGAAGCTTCACTCATCGATACGAGTATTCCGAGTAACTACGGCGGAGCAACATAATACCCTTAAAACATAGAGTAGGAACTGGTGGCATGTTAAATACCTTATAAACACAATTATTCAACTACAATTTACTTGTTCCGTTTTACGAGTACCAGCCACCAGTCATTAAATATTGGATCAATAACCATTAAAACATTAGACGCGAACATAATGAAGTCAAAAATCTAATTTTCCATTTTTAATCTATATTCGGTCAGTGTTGAAATCACAATGCAAATTGTTGTCTGATACCACATGATATTGCTTAAATTAGAAAGGAAAGATAAATGAGATGTTCTGAAAGTGATGGCATCAACCATTCAAGATGGCACCACATGTTGGTGAAATCCAGAAGAAGAGGTTATGGATCATGGTCTGAGTGTCATTTACAATTAAAGAAATGTCAGTGGGTTGTCAAACCAGACTGCCGATATTACAGAAATAGTCTATATTAACGTTAGTACCATTGGGGTCATCTATTAATTCTAATAAATGACCTGTCCGAGTTAATAGTGTACCCTTATTTTTCAGTAATATTCTCATATAGGTAAGATATTTTAAATATGAAGAAACGGATGCGTCTCCCCCACTTTCTCTCGCTCTTTATCCATCTCTCTCTCTCTCTCTCTCTCTCTCTCTCTCTCTCTCTCTCTCTCTCTCTCTCTCTCTCTCTCTCTCTCTCTCTCTCTCTCTCTCTCTCTCTCTCTCTCTCTCTCTCTCTCTCTCTCTCTCTGAGTAATACCATGGACTGTCGAGAGAATCAAAAATAAAATTCAATAGTGTGCGATAACCGTTGTGAAGTTTTAGTTTTTAGCAAAACATAAAATGTGATACAATATTATACTATTGCGGTATTCATAACTTCTGTCTCAACTGTAGTTTATTTTGTACAAATAAATCAGCTTTTAAAAAGGAAAAAAAGAAAACATTTTAGAATTTTATTTTGCGGAATAGTTACCAGAAATATGAATTTAAATGATACAAGGTGTGATTAGTCCTGGTTTGTCAATTATAAAGTGTACCAAATAACGATACTCAATTATAAATTTACCACTTATTCTGCTCTTTTCAATTTAAAAATAAACATATCATAAGGTACTAATCTATATAAATTTCAATGATTTAGCCACCCTGACCTAATATTTTCGAGGTGGAGTGACTCGTACGTATCAAAGCAAATTCATATACCAAATTATGGACATCTTATTTAAGTGCTTGATATGCGTTCATTTGTTATAAAATAAAACTTTCTAGATCAAGTAAACGAACACATTATTTTGGACTTTAGTCGTTAGACATCCTGCTCGTAACAGACATATGTCATAGATATACATGATATTGAAATATTTTTTATTGTAGATATCGCTAATGCTAAGGCAAGACAAATGTAATTGTGCTTTAACCAAGGAACTGTTTGTCGCATACTCCTTATAAATGAGAGGAAATCAGAAAGATGACAATCGTCGAAGTGTATGCCTCAGTGTAGCTACAACAAACTGACAATGATGATGTCACATATTGCCCTTGCATGTTAAATACAGTGACAGGAGTTTATCTCTTGTTCGATATGTTTGTTACAGGTGGCAAGAAAGGCAAGCAGTTCAATAATTTATACTATATGTTGTCCTGTTGGTAATGTTTCTGTAGAGATACCGGAGTGATCAACCTTCCCTCTTTCTTCTACTATAATAAGGTATAAATTGTAATTAAACCTATGGACCAGAAGTATAAGATTTGTCAGGTCTGTTAAATCAATAGCATCTACAACTACTGCTTCCGATGTGTACAGATTGCAAAGACAAACATGATGAGAAATATCTGAACCATCCACAGATGGTTGTTGAGAGTTGAACCATGAAACATATCATATGTGAGAAACATGAACAACATATTGAAGCGTTCTGCGTAATTTGTAGCCATGGTGTGTGTTTAACGTGTCAGTTAGCAGATCGTTATAAACATAAAGTTTATAATCTTACCTTTGAAGATGGAGAAATTAATGATGATATGATTTATGAGCTAAATGAGAAAGATCAATTAGCTGATGATATTCATAAAAGAAACAAATCTAGAAAGCAACATTTTAATATTAAAATTGACCATCATACTCGTGTGATTGATGAACTAACAAGGCAGTACGCATCCCTGAATTGTGATTTACAAGAGAGACAAGATGAGGTTAATGCTGAACTGGAGAAATCTACGACACTCATGGAGAAATCAAAGAAATCCATAATCTAGAAATTGCCCGGAGCTAAGAAAGTTGATTCTGTAAAACTCATATCAGATATATAAAAGATAGAATTCTTTCAGCTGGTGTAGATGATACACAGCCACAAATATTCGTGTTTGTGAAAAATGTTCAAAAGATGTCGCTTGGAAAGATTGAAGAACTAGGTAATTTTGTGATGATGTTACCGCAGGTGTATGGTATATTATAAATAGATATTTTATGTTTATGCTAAATTACTGCTTTCTTCGCAGTAAATATTTATTCATATAGAGCGTCTTTGAATGTCTCCTTATTGTAAGGGCGCTTTATTAATATACAATATTATAATTATTATTACTCTTTATTTTGTCGAAAGTATGCAAATGTTTCTCCATCTTTCCACACTATTTCACAACGTGATGGGAAGGGGTGGTAGTATCTGCATATCGTCATACACTGAATAGCACTGGAAATAGGTGTATTGTCCATGCTTCGGATCTTATATCATACATCTAAAGAAAAGGAAATAAATCAAATATCACACTATTAACTGTTACGTCATTACCAAAATGCAAACTACTTAATATGGCAAAGTATTCAATACGAAAGTTCGGTTATTGTGTCACTTAGAAAGGACAAATATTACCTAATAATTAAACTAAATTGTTATGTTTTTGTTTATTTAGATAGTACAAGTGTAGTTAAATTAGCACTCACACACAGATAATACACACTCAGACAGACGTATAAACGCACACACACCCATGCATACAGAGACATATACACAGAGGCGCACAGTAACATACACACAAAAACACGTACGCACAAATACACACAGACACACACAAACACTGAAACTCATTATCCATAGAAGTTATCAGTATTTAAAGCCACTTTTCTGGATTGAGTGTGATGATGAATCGCCCACATGATATATTCAGTAATTCCCTGGGCTAGGGAATTAACAACAATCATACCTAAGTACATCGTAGTCAGTAACACATCATTAAAAACACCGTTTCTCACCCACGCTGACATTTAAATCCAATAGATAGATGGATGCTACTTATTTTTTATAATATTAATGGGTGTGATGTGGAGCCCCGCGGGATTCGTCAGAAATGTGGTATCTCTTATGCCTCATCAGAAATACGTTTACCGACATGACAGTGTATGGTATAATGGGGTAAAGCTTCATATAAAGTAATTAATAAATGAGGTGTACCAACCTTCTGATAAATGCTGATTTCCTAAATACCATCATATGTCAGTGATATAACGAAGAATAGGTTATAGATCACGATGTATGTATTATCAATGAATATCAAAATGTCAATCTTATATCAACTTTTACACAAGATTACACACAACTAGGGTATAATGATATTTGTTTTTTAAAATATATATATATATATATATATATATATATATATATATATATATATATACAAAAGAGAGAGAGAGAGAGAGATTTCGTACTCAAGGTACATCTCAAGAACAGTTTTACAAACCAGTCATTTGAACAAGAACACACACCAAATGCATTAACAGTAACATAACGTATAATAAAGGAGCATACATTATAATACTCTAAATTATTCGCATGCTATGTTGTACAACATAGAATAGACCATGTTGGCATCAAAACATTCAAGGGTGTAAGCACCATTTGTAACATTAATAAGATTTTTTTCATATTACATATAAGTGTTTGTTGGTACAAAGTACAACTGTGTGCGTTTCTAACACGTGTAACATTGGCAGATAATTTATTTTCAAAGATTATATCATATTTATATTTCATATAAACAATATTCCTTCCAATCGGAGAGGTGGCACAGCATTTAGCAATATATCCTATATGTGAAACAATATTATTCGAACTATATAACATACCGTTTATGAAGCGCAAAGTCTTAACAGCCAATTGAAAACTAATATGTGGCAGATCTATCAGTGGTCCAAGTAACAACGTATGGGTTCAATATGGCAATCTAAATAATTCGCCTACAGCTTTATTCCACTGTATACAACACGAACGAAAGTTATTAGAACTAAGATCCCACAGCTGATATCCCTAAATGGAACAACAGTAACTTCTGAAGAGTTTACATAAAATATTAGTTTGTATACCACCATCATTTCCTAATAATTTATTCATTGAAGCGTTAAACAAACATCTTTTAAAATCGCAATCATTAACTTCATTTAGCTTAACGTTCATAGTATTACCTTAATGTGATCCACCCATTTTATTGGAGTTCCGTCAAGATAAACTTTATCATCATCCGTAACTGGCGAACCAAATTGTATACACATCGTTTTCTTTGCATTAAAAGTTATTATTATATTCTGCAGCGAATGACTTACAAATAGATAACATTTGATTCATAGCACATACACTGTGTCTTATCAAGGTAAGATCATCGGCATATCCCAGTGCTTCTATATAACATGAACCAACATGACAATAGATGGTTGATTTGCTCAATAAAACAAGTAATTCATCAATATAAATAATAAACGGTATGGGTGATAAAACACCACCTTGCTTGACACCATTTGTCACCCCAAAGAAGCGCGACTTGCTGTTGTCCCAGGATACAGAAATCTGCTGACGTGTATAACTGTCATATAACACACGTACTATAAAGAGTGACACCCATTTTCATTAACAATTTAACAAACAGCTAAAAACATCAAAATTCCTACGTAAATAATGGTTTTGTTGTTCGGGGAGAATCCCCAGGCTGTCTCTTAATCAGCACAGTCTCTATGTTGGAGTGGTTGAGAATCTCCTCCCCCACCACTCACAGGGGAGCAGTACGGAAAGATGGAGCCGAAATACCCTGAGGATGGTCACTGCCAGAGTGTTTTACGTCCTCAGGGGGTTTTTAACGTCCCCCTTTATTTTTTAAATAATTCAGTGGAGACGGCAGCGCCATTTAACGTGGTCAGCCACCCACGATGTAGTGAGCCGAGAAGTTAATCCCTGTAAAGGTTTCGACCTCTTACGGGGTTCAAACCTGTGACCGTTGGCACCAAGTGCAGGGTGCTTAACCGCTAGGCCACCGGAGCTCACTGGTACGTAAATAATAATCAATGGTTTATATATATACTGCTGACCAAACTGTAAATCTGAGATATATAAATATTTTCCAAATTGATCTAATATTACTAAATCCAATAGCTTACAAATAGAACATCACAGAGTAATACCTCGATAATTGTCATTTGAACAGAGTGACCCCAGTAAGTTTTTGGGCATAAATACAACGGTGGAATATAACAAATCATTAGCAGTGTACTCGTGAATAATCATACACTTAAATAGCATGCATAATATTTGAAATAATTTCGATGTATCATTAAGTAAATGATCAGAGTCAAAGCCTTGTCCACCATCACCTTTACCAGACTTTAACTTACAAAAAGATTTCGCAATAACATCAACATATATATGAATACTGTCAATATTTGTATCGCTGAGAGCCTTATTAATATTTGACAAAATGTCTCCTAACTCCTTGGTGTCTGTAGGAACACTTGTATATAATTGTTCATATTTGGACACAAATAACTCTCATCAGCACCACATGCATAATCAACAGTAATAGGAATGTTACGACAAGTTGGATTTATCTTCTTAAGTTCTTTCCACATGTCGGTGCTACCAGAGCTACATTCAGCTAATTTCTGCTTCTTAATATTAAATTAACTTTGCTTTGCACGACATACAGCGTAATGATATTGAAAGCGGGTCTTTTTCATAATTTCATAAACATAACCAGTTAGGTTTACCACTCTCGAGCCATATCCGATGCCAAAATATCGAACGTTCCCTCTCGGGTTTTACATACTCCTTTCATCCTGGAAGACAGTGCTTGAATGTTTTACGGCTTGGAATACTCTCCTTACCTGTATCTAAACAACTAATTAAAATATCGTTACATAATTGATCAATATCCGACTTGTGAGCAGAAACCTCACATAATACGTCATGACACAAACGTGCATGGCTAGGAATATATATTCAGCTAATAAATTAACTGGAAAAGGAAGTTAAGGAAACATTTAAAAAATAATTCTATCCAAATACTAGAGTGAATAAGTCACTGAGTCAGTGAGTCAGTGAGTGAGTCAGTCCGTCAGTCCGTCAGACAGCCAGTCTGTCGATCAGTCAGCCAGTCTGTCCGTCCGACCGTCCATCAGTCAGTCAGTCAGCCAGCCAGTCAGTCATTCAGTCAGGGTGTGAGTATATGAGTGAGTGAATGAGTGAGTCAGTTAGTCAGTCGACCTAATAGAAATAAAGTGCAGCAAGAACTGCTTAATTAACCACTGAATTACACAATAATCAAAAGTCATTAACCTCTATTTTATCACCTACTTGTCATTTATTTATCCTTCCATTTGACCATTTTAATTATTTATGAATGTAGTAAAATTCAATGGTCATTTTACACACACACACACAAACACACACTCACACTCACACACACACACATATACATTAGGTCTGATTTGAAAATGTTAATATATAGAACGGCAGTTCCGCCATAACGGTCTGCTAAAGCGCCGATGTCAGTCTTTTAATAGCAATTAAGCTAAACAGTTTAATAGTAGTCGCTTCATGACACCTGCCCGTTGTAAAAACTGATCTTTGAAGACAGTGACAATTGGGTTATATAGTTTATATAGTAGTGCTTTGAAGAAAGATACAGAATTGAAAAATAGCTATAAATAGGGCTGCTTAGATAATTAATCTAAACATTCTCACTACTGCCGTGATCTGACTTGGGTGTTCTACACCCAAACTCCACGGCTGTAGGTGATTTGCATTTTGATTTTGCTTGGCGGCTTAGGGACTGGTGAGACATTACACATGTCTCAGCAAGAAAAGTCGCCACTCTGGATTCAGTTCCCTGAAGAAACGTCCAGAGTTTGAATTCACGGTTCGAGATTCTCTGTGCCTGTGCCTTATTATACACAGCTAAAACACACACACACACACACACACAGACACACACACACACACACATATATATATATATATATATATATATATATATATATATATATAGTTGGTATAATGGGTGGGATTTAATGATACGGTTTTGTTATTTTATGGGTTTCATTCACCTTGTTTACTGCGAGCTGTGGTGTCAAATGGTTTGATTTACATGCTTCTGCTTTTGTACGTAGCCTGCATGTAGCGGCTTTCTTGTCAGCATGACATATTTGTCGAGTAAGCAAAGCGAATTAGCTGGATCCCCACAGGCTGATGAGTAGCACATGTATAGGTCTATGAACATATGTATCATACGTATATGTTGACGTGTAGAACATTTTATCTTTAGATTGATTTATGTCTAGTTTTATTTAGATTTAGATTTATGGAAATAGGGGTTTCAAAGGATGTTTAGAGTTGTTTTGTTCTGAGCCACACTGCCCGTGCCAGATATCAGATCCATTTCGATCCAGATTCCTTATTACACCAATGTACGAACATTATTTCGTTACTACAATATGTTTAACTCTATTAGAATTGCTATGTATACTGTAGAATCTATATTTTGTTGTCCTCTTATGTAGTCTGGCGAAACGACCTATTAATTCATACAAGGCTGATTGATAGATTTGTACTCTTGGAGTCGTTTGTTACTTCGGCAGACTTATCCATGGACATTAAGCTGTGGAGACAGTGCCAACCCCCCAACCCCCCAAGAAATTATGAGTAATTTGATTAGACTGATATAGAAATATTATTGAATGTATAGCTATTATAATCGCAACATTTAATTAGCAGTATCCTAGACCTCGATTATAGATCGAATAGATCAAGTGGATAGGCGCTTTAATTTAGATCCCACCACACCTAACTGCATATACTTAGGGATGCTAATTAAGCGTGAATGAACGTTCATTTAGTGATTAAAAGGAAACGTATGAGAATTAGCTGTTAGGTTCGAGTAAATCATAGTATTTACTCGGGATTGAGACGACATTTCGTTCTAATCCAGTAAGAATCCATTGTGCAGTATTGCTACTTTGTTTTTTGAGCTAAATCACCTCACTATATCAATATGGAGTTGGTGTACAGTATCTCACTTAATTAACAAATTGTAATGTTGGTTAACACGGCGAGGATCTATAAAGGCCTAACTTTACATTCGCGTTAGAGAACAACTTGCGACAGCAGACCAGTCGGATGTCTCTCGATACGGTTCATGTAGGTAGGATTTGTTCAGTTACTCGAACTCAAAATAAAGCTGAGGTCAGCATCTGTAGTGTCAAAATGTTTTATGTATAGGTTTCTTTTAGACCACAGAACATTTATGTTGAATGTAAACTGTGGTGTCAAAGTAGTTATCTTATGCATGTAGTAACACGACATTGAACCACACGCACATATTGTTTTCTACGAGTTGTAATTTCAAATGGTATGTTTTACGTGCTTCCGCTTTTGTACGTAGCCTGCATGTAGTCGCTTTTCTGTGGGCGTGACATATTTGTCGCGCACGAAAAGCGAATTAGCTGGGCCCCACAGGCTGATGAGTTAGACCACACTTGTATAGGTTTACGTATGTATGTATCGATATATGGAGGTATAGAACATTTTATATTTAGATGTTCTGTATGTATATCTTTATTTATATTTATATTTATGAAGGTACAGGTCTCAAAGGATATTTAGAGTTGTTGATGTTCTGACCCAGTACCACTTTATATATATATATATATATATATATATATATATATATATATATATATATATATACTAAAACACACATGCACACATGCACACACGCATATATATGTATGTCTATATATATATATATATATATATATATATATATATATATATATATATATATATATATATGATATGAAATGATAATTGATGTTTTACGGCCTCTTTTGTGCACATGGAAGACTCAATGGGCCTAGCGACCACCAACGATACTGAAACCAAATCAAAGATGAAATACCCAGGTCTAGATTCGAACTAGAGTTGTAGTGATCTATGGTCCAACATGCTTCCAACTAGATCACATAGGCGCACCCATATAATAATAATAATAACAGTAATAATAATAATACTGTAAATTGAAAGGCGCTGTAAAAATAATAATACGTAATATTATAATACCCAAAATAATATGTCTATAAAACCCTATAAGAGATTTAAAAGATAATTAATACGGATGCTTTTAAACAGTGGATGGTCTTAAGATGGTAGTAGGCAGCTCGGCATACTGATGTGACATGTTCATACATGTTAATACATTGGTCAAAAATAACCCCTAGATTTCGTATTGACCCATTAGGGATAACCAAAGATACACCCATCTGTAATTCTGGTGTATTTAGGGATTTCACACAGTGTGATGATGCCAAATATAAAATATTTGTTTTATTATCATTTAGTTTTAGAATATTTTGAGTCATCCATAGCCGAATAACAGCAATATAATGTTCTAAATTATTCAAGGAAGAGGAGAAATTTAACTCCTTGTCAGGATCCAGTGATATATACAGCTGTGTGTCATCAGCATTCAAGTGATATTTAACACCATATCGCTGCGCAATGATCCCAAGAGGTCGGGTATACATTGTGAAAACCAGAGGACCAAGAACGGAACTCTGTGGTACACCAGATAACAAAAACTGAACGTGAGATAAAATACCATAATATAAAGGGTTGGTATAAATGTGTGGGATTCAATGATATGGCTTTGTTAATTTTATGGATTTCGTTCATCAACAATTTAAGTAAAACAAAATAGCGAGAAATAAATATCTCGAGTAATAAAATACTTATTAAGTAATTAAAGATACAGACTAATAATGTATTATTCGTTTCCCAGAAATTGGTTGTCAAATTTCATATTTCATATATCATATCCGTTATACAAATACTAATATCTTTTGAACTTTTGAAACATTTATCAAGTGTGTTCAAACATAAAGAACATGATTTCATATTACCTAACTGATTATTTAGAATACATGACAAACGTAGGTTATAACAAACTTTACATGTTTAACGAGTGCTGATAAACAACAAATACATCTTATATGGCATTCGAATGTCATCAGAACACCTTCCAGACTGTTATCATCCATAGCCTACCTGAAGAACATAACATTTACCTAACAGAGACAACAAATAGACTTCAAAGTTAATGCATCTGAATAGACACGTTTTCTGACCATCACCAAGAAGGACAAAGTGATTGAGAAAAGCCAGCGGGTAAACCCACTATGTTGGGATTGAGTGGATTAGTTAAATTTTAGTTTTACACTTGTATTTGACTAGTCTTAAACAGTCTAAAATATTCACCAATTCTTGTTTTTTATCCTTCCGTGTTGAACGTTTGTTTAGCGATAACAAATTTTAGATCTTGTATCGACATAATTAGGCAGTTTGACGATGAGTTAATAAATTCGCAATAACAGTTCTATTTCCGGTGAAAGTAGCTAATCATGTTGTTTACAAAGAAGCGGAAGTGCTGAGCTAGGCCCTTAACATAAGGGCAGCCTAGAATTGTGGTAAAAATCCAAAGCAGATCCTAACACAGCCATATCACCTCTTCCTTAACGACTCTACAGCTTTTTCCACTTTTACATCAAACATTTTAAACCATGATTAAACTGTGATTAATTAAGCCTTAATCGAAATGCATTAGGTTACAGATAAAGTTTCTGATTATATATTATAAACAGACTATAATGATGCATTACAGTCCTAGTTGTTGAAGTAAATTAGCGATAAATTACAAATAATCGATAATCGAGCTAGTTGATG
Organism: Paralvinella palmiformis; assembly: GCA_025642065.1. Classification (NCBI taxonomy): domain Eukaryota; kingdom Metazoa; phylum Annelida; class Polychaeta; order Terebellida; family Alvinellidae; genus Paralvinella; species Paralvinella palmiformis. The sequence goes on along the minus strand of JAODUP010001399.1, from coordinate 37,016 downwards.
TCAAGGAACAAATATAGCAAGTTTCCAAGATAATACAATTTAAGAAATACCAATCATCTCCATAAGTAATTATATTGTTTTCTAATGATTCAAGGAGTTATGTTATTTAAACTAAAATATTCTTGAACTTATAGGTCATCTGTGTATTAGTGCGCGGGGGGGTATATATACATACATATATATATATATATATATATATATATATATATATGTGTGTGTGTGTGTGGTGTGTGTGTGTGTGTGTGTGTGTGTGTGTGTGTGTGTGTGTGTGTGTGTGTGTGTGTGTGTGTGTGTGTGTGTGTGTGTGTGTGTGTGTGTGTGTGATTTTATATCCCTCTATCTACGTAATATTCATGTTAACTACGTAGACTTCAACTACGATCAGGAAAATCATAAGCGAGTACATATTACTTAGTAATGCCATGTACTGATATAAAAGATTAATATCCATAGTAAAAGTCACCTCATTACACCGAAAGAGCTTCATTCATATTATTTCGACAACTCATTGAAAAGAGATTTATTAACCAGTAATTTCATTTAATAATACTTTATTATCTAAATAATATACAAGCATGAGAGAGAGAATCTATTTCCGATTAAGGTAGCATTAGGATATACATTTTTTTCTTAATATTACCCTTGTTAGTGTGTATTGTGTATTAATTCTCGTAACCCAATATATTATTGATATTTGTCAATTGTGTCAATTAAATTTCGTACTATTTAGCTGATACATGTATCAGTCATAATTTTAACTATCGACAGTAACTATCTGACAGCGATTGTTGTTTTTGTTTAGTCTGTCTAGAATAATTTCAGTTACATATTTTGCTTTTGTCCCTAGGTCTTTTCCTTCTTCTGTCTTTACCCCCTTCATTAACATGCTCACCTGATATTTCCCCTTTGGTATTTGCCACATAACTTTTAAAAGTTTGATTTCTACAATTTATATTTTGATTAATGAACAATTAAAATATTTTATTTTGGTATTGTATTTAAATAAATAAATAAGTGTATGATTAATTAAAACTAATGATAATACATAAATTGGTAAATGTATTTTATAAGATAATTTTAATGTAATATTTAGGTGCAATATAGCAAATGTTTCATTGTACAAATATCAATTGTGATTAAGGACCGACTCAATCGAACCGAGAATATTCCCTTATATTATTAAACTGGCGTATTTTTCCATTCATCCTTCTGATCAAGAGATCATCAAAATTGCAATAGTTGATGACAAAGAATGAATAAAGAGAAAAATTACAAAATAAATAATGATTATAAATTTAAAAGAAGCTGTTGATTAAAGCCATAATATATACATGTAAATATATTTGTTTTGTGCTCCTCACATCTCTTTGGCACCATATCACTGTCATATATCCTAAAGGCCAGTGGACACACAATACAGTTTATACAAATTCCTTTTCTCAATCCTGTGTAATTAATCCAGCAAGGGGTGTATGCGATTATTAGAAACAATAAAATGTGCGATTAAAGTGTGATTTTATTTTATTTTATTTATTCAGAATCACCAATGTCACACTAATAGGACAAAGTAACTATGGGGCAAAATACCTAAGGGGCAAAAGACCTAAAGGGACAAAGATCAAGGGGAAAAATTCCTAAGGGACAAAATACCTAAGGGGGCAAAGATCAAGGGGGAAAAGGACCTAAGAGGCAAAAGACCTAAGGGTACAAAGATCAAAGGGAAATATCTAGGGTAAAAGAACAGAGGCGCTATTGACAGCATCTCGTGCTGAACATACAATTTTATTCCTCTACGTATTTCGCATTATTGTCTGATTCTTTTGAAGACTTTATAACGAATTAAATATGTTCTGGTTTTATCATTTTATTCACATGTGTATTCTTTGTTAGACTAATTTATGTATATAATCTTTACATTTGTTGTTGTTTCTTCTCTTTCCAGAGACCTTTCACGACGGGGCCATTAGTCTCCCTGTTAATTACGTTTTCTCAATTTGTTATGAGATGCTTCACTCTAGAGATTAATTGTATGCTCTTTTCTGATTTTCTAAATTTACAGCCTTTACCATAGGGATTCGCTACTAGAAAAAGCCCACATAGGATTTTACCATAGTTCGATAGAAAGTAAATAGATTGGAGTATATTTAACCGTTTTGTTCTAGCAAGATGTTCTCTGATAAAAGGTTTAAGCTTAACAATAAATGATGGGACGTGTCTTCAAAGTGATATATAAACCAATATAAGTCTGAATAGCTACCATTCTAAGCATTATCAATAACATCGGATTATTCATCAGACTCTTATTAAATGCCAATCTGTCTTGCATAATTCCCAATAATACATCACTGGTCAATCACAGGTATCCAGTTTTGGCGGAGTCACCCAGTCAGACAGTGGATATCCAACAACAGGCCAGTGGATTCTAACGGAGGATTCCATGATTTTAGTCAGTCACTTTATCATTATCACGGAGTAGTTATTGAACAAGAAATTCAAATTAGTTGACATTTACAACTAGAACTATGGAGTCGTAGGATTTTATTTAGCAAACCTGATTGCTACAGATACCAGACGGTGTCCTATATAATAATAATAATAATAATAATAATAATAATAATAATAATAATCTTTAACGTGATAATAACAATAATATTAATAATTACAAACTTCTAAGCGCCAATATCCTCGAAAAGAAACGTGCTCAGTGGCTCACCTAGCACAGGAGTTCGGCAAACTCATAATCCAGGTACAATGCAAAATTCATCAACAAATGATCAGATGCGGAAGAAACTTAGGAAACTTAGGAGGAATAAACAAGTCCGGAAATATGAGTTTTCAAGACATTGTTGCTATATGGTGATTTCTTCATCCTTATATGAATGGTTTGTTTAGTGTGGGTTTCTACTCCCTTAAACTATAAATATAAAATATTAATAACGTTTTGAAGAAATCAAACTGTCAAATTTTATGGAAGTGTTACACTTCAGTGATACAGAAAGACACTTAGATTTGAAAAACATTTGCAAATATAATATGGTGAAGAGGAAACATTGCGAAATATTGACTTACAAGATTCGTCAACTGGTTTTCAATATTACATCTAAGATGATCATATACAACAAAACAATATGGAACCGTGTATTATACACAGATCTTCAGTTAACATTTGATACACCGAAAGTGGAAATTAATGTCACCATCACGTAAAATTATTATTATTGAAATATGTTCGCACACTTAAGGTTTTTATCTCACTACGAATACCTATTTAGGTGTCGTTTTATGATCTAGTTGGAAATAAATATTAGACATAAGGTTTATGTTTAAACACAAACAGTTGGCAACGAAGGAAATTGAATTTAAAAATAATAAATGCATTGTTGGCATTTAATAAAGATAACTAAGTATATTTATTTCAAAGAGGTTTGTCATCGTATTCGATTAGATTGAGCCTATATACCTAGAGAAAAATACTTTCTTAATTCTTAAATATCCATCCAAGTTGCAATTACTAACCATTACTGAGTTGTAAAATGTGAATAAACATAAGAGAGAAAAAAAACTACCTCTCGATTGATCTTCACGGCCCATTCGCTATTATTTACTAATGCTAATAAAGGAAAAATACTGAAATGTATCTATGCGAAACATTGGTTACTAACTGAAGTAAAACACTTCATCGAGGCGAGATCAGTGACATTCAAATATCACTTAGAATTAGCAAATGTGACGTGTGGTTAAAGAAGTAACAACACTGAAAGTGACATGTCACACGAACTAACAAATTAACGTCTTCGTATTACGTGACATTCTCCATCAGATTATAAATAGCAGACCCCAAAACAGTGAGACGTTTAAGCTAATTGACTTTCATCAAAGCTAAATGGTGACAGTGTACATCATTTATCTGTTACTATTTGACCTTGAGGAAAATATTTTATTACTGTGGTTGTATTATTACCATGTCTGTTACCATATTATAAGTTAGTTTGTTATCTGGCGATCAAGAATCATCCTTTTATTACTGTGGTTGTATTATTACCATGTCTGTTACCATATTATAAGTTAGTTTGTTATCTAGCGATCAAGAATCATCCTTTTATTACTGGGGTTGTATTATTACCATGTCTGTTACCATATTATAAGTTAGTTTGTTATCTAGCGATCAAGAATCATCCTTTTATTACTGGGGTTGTATTATTACCATGTCTGTTACCATATTATAAGTTAGTTTGTTAGCTAGCCGATATGCATTCATCCTTTATTACTGCAGTTGTATTATTTACCTGTTACCGTATTATACACACATAGCCTCATTTGTCCTGTTTATAAGACAAATGATGACACGACGCTTATGTTTCAGTGAATCTAATCAGCAGGATATGCAAGGTTATATATTTAGCTATTACTATGATGAAAAATTGAAATTCAAACATCACTTATAAGAAAACCGAGTAAGACAAATAAGATCTCTAATTAGATACGAATTAGCATTATAAATAATTATCATAAATGAATTGTTTTTGCTTATAACAATGATGTGTTCATCGTTCAAGCTAAAACCCAACAAGTTGTCCGATCATTTGTATAACTTTAACATAATTAGACACATCTCCTAAATGGCATCACCAAAATATAAAATATTCCTGAAACATATACTTATTTAAATAATAATTTTCTATATGTTAAGAAGTTTGAGAACTTCAAGAACAAACACTTTATTAGTCAAGGAAATTTAAATAAAACATTTACACAGAAAAGAGATTACATACTGTACAAAATATTTATAAAAGGAGCAGTAACAATAATAATAATAATAATAATAATAATAATAATAATAATAATAATAATAATAATAATAATAATAACAACAACACAATAACAACAAAAAACGATAACAACAAGAACAGCAACAATAATAATAATAATAACGACGAAAACATTCATCAAATAATAATAATAATATTTCACCATAACAGTTAAGATTGAAGTACAAATTAAATAATAAACATACACATTATGTCTGCAATATTCATAGAATTCTTCAACGAATATTATTTCTTTGTTGGTCATTATTATGCAAAGAAGCTGAACTAGTACCACGTCAACTTCACGCATCAATGTTTGTGTTCTTAGTAACAAAGGTATAGCAGCATAATACCTTTAATACATAGAGTAAGAATGTCTGACATGATCTATGCCTTACAAAACAAATTTGATGAAACAAGGCAGAATTTATATCAGTATTTAAATATTGGTTTAATGAACATCCAATTGATACTCTCGCCAATAAATTACAACGCCAACAAACAAGTCTTCCATTGATCATCTATATTGTATCTGTAGTGATATCATATTGTGCAATGTTGTCTGATATCACATGATATTACCGCAAATAGAGAGGACTGATGAACGGGATGATTCTAAAAGTTATGACATCAACCATCCTAGATGTCGCCACATATTGGTGATATCCAGAAGAATAAGTTATGGATCGTGGTCCGAGTGTCATCTACAATTAGAGAAACGTCAGTCGGTTGCCATAAAAGACTGACGATAGTACTAACGTTTACGGTATACATTTAACTTTCAGTTATTATTTTATTTATAGCGATATATAGTTATCTCTCTCCTACTTCCTCCGTCTCTCCCTTACTCTGTCTGCCTCGTTCAACCCCCCCCTCTCTCTCTCTCTCTCTCTCTCTCTCTCTCTCTCTCTCTCTCTCTCTCTCTCTCTCTATATATATATATATATATATATATATATATATATATATATATATATATTATGAATGTATTTATATGTTTTTATGCCAGTACACTAATAACACAAACCCTGTGTGTGTCATTGATAAGCCTTCATAAATGTCAACAAGCTGTTCTATATATAGAAAAGCGAGGAGTGGACAGTGTGAAGTGATGTATAATTAGACAACTGATAGAGTAAAAGACCTTGAACCCAGAATACTCCATCATGGTCGTTTAGTTAGAACAGGTTAATCAAGCGCAAAGTGCAATAAGTGTCCTGTAAAGCGGCACTTGTTTGCTATATTGTTTTATAGTGTTATAAATAGACACTGTCAGTCTTTATCACAGATAATTCTAGATCTTGGCAAAAATGTCTGAATCTGTAACCTAAATCAATTATCCATTAAGGATAGATAGTCTACGGTTCCCAGGACTAATGATCATTTCGTTATAAATAGACACACATACACACACACACACACACACACACACACACACACACATATATATATATATATATATATATATATATATATATATTTTCCTTTGTTACACCTGAAAGCAATATGATTAATTCCTTTCTTATAGCCCAACAGAGGGCAGCACTAACAAAACTATCAGGGCATCAGATGACCATGGATATTGAATTTAGTGGTGAGGAATGGGTTTTTAGGAGCATTATCGAATCACAGCATTATAAAATGAACGTAAACGTTATTTTATCAAATATGATAATTGCCACTGTATTTGCCATTCATCCGCATATTGGGGAAAATGTTAGTCAAAAATCTGATTTTTATCAAATCAATTTAAACGGGAGTTAAGAAGGGTGCTAAAGTGTATGTACTTGTAAGTATTCCTCTATCTGTATTTAGATGCATTTATTTATGTATTAATCTCTAACAAATAACTAGTAGGAAACCAATGTTGTAGCATAACATTATATACTGACATATGATATTAATATAATATTACATGAACAAAGACCGTTCTAACTACTAGCATTCTAGGTGGCGCCACTTATTAATCGTATCCTGAAAATCAGATTATGGATCGTTGTCCGGATGTCTTTTATAATTAGAGAAATGTCAGTCATCTGTCAAAAGCCATTTAGACAAGGAGAGCACTATTCAAATGTTTTACAACAATATGAATATGTGATAAGGTCTGTTGATGATAAAAGGTTTGTATCTTGACTTCTAAGCGATAACAGCTCGTAATAGAATATATCCTTGATAACATAAATAATAAAAGAAATGCATCTTTTGTGAGCTCCTAGCGGTTAAGCACCCGGCACTTGGTCTCCACTGAATTATTTAAAATAAAGGGGGACGTTAAAACCTCTGAGGACGTAAAACACTCTGGCAGTGACCACCCTCAGGGTATTTCGGCTCCATATTTCCGTACTGCTCCCCTGTGAGTGGTGGTGGGGGGGGGGGGCTGTGCTGAATAAACGACAAGCCTGGGGATTCTCCCCGAACAACAAAGCCATGTTTTGCGGTTTATTGTATTTATTTTAACTAAATGATTATTATTTATGCTCAATTTAATTTTAACCTACATTATGTATGTAATGTAAAATAATTAAAACAGTTAATGCATAATTGTCACATGATTTTCAATAAATTAGATATATTTTATTTACTTACTAGTTTATTTCAGAAATACTACATTATATACCTAATGCTGGTAATTTGGATTATTGGTGTATCGTTGTCTGTATCTTAGGTTCTAAGAAGGTAGATTAATTACTAGTAATGTATTAAATTGTATTTCCATGATAGGATCAGAAGTAAATATTGATTGATTATAGGCATTTGTATTATTTTATATATCGCCCATTCTCTGACGTGATGGGGGGTTGTATGTCTATGTAACCCAGAGAGCTTTCCCAGCAAAGCTTTGGCTTCTATTAGGGACACACAAGCTTCACCGGTCAATGAGAAGAGGATAGACTTATATAGTCTATGGGTGAGGTAACCCTAACAGAAACCTCCGATGATGAGGTCAGAGGTATTGGGGGGGGGTGTACTCTAATAGACCACAATAACATGCACCATCAGCTATTTAAGCGAACGCAAGAAGAGGATAGAAGAAGCCTACATACAGTGACTCGACTAATACGATAACAACTTCAACACATAATATAACAGAATTGATGCTTGAAATTTAGCTAATTAGCATCGTCATAAAGATTATTAATGTTGTCTGTTGTTTAGTCTCGAATATGTAAGAACATTATATTTTCATGAGGGGGTGTGATGTCATTCTTTAAAGGACAAAGGAAAATAAATAATTTTAAATTTGAGTCAATATCTAGATATCTTTAGTCAACTGTAAATAGTTTTCTATTAGTTAACGGCTTATTAGTTAGTCTAATTGTTTTGTACAAATATTACACAATTATTTAAAGATTTAATTATAAGTAATTTGTGGATAGTAAATATCCTTATATATCGTCTAAATCTATGTCATGGATAATTAATATGCTCCCAATGGCATAATTATTACAGAGACATTGACGAAAATATAATTGAACTAGAATATTGATGTACGCCAGCTTCGATGTAAGTTTGTTTTAACTTATTTAAGGTGTTCTTCATATATAGATTAGAATAATTTCCATTAGATGATTAGAATAAACTGAGTTACATTATTTTTATCAACAGACATCACTATTATTTGGTATTATATTTGTTTTCCTAGTTAACAGGATTAGAGACAGGAAGAGTCAATTAGACAGGTTTCTCTGTTCTAAATCGTACAATCGTCAATTGAGAATATATTTTCCGTAGACAATCTGCTAGATGCGTCACAAAAAATAAATAAACATCTCATTTAATTTAACATAGTTATAAATAATAAACATTTTTACAAACACTGATCCGTTTTGGTTGTTAATAATCTATCTTGTTGTTGTAAATCAGTCAACTAATTTATAAAATTCATTATCTTTCGTTGAAATACCGTTGACACTTCGTGACTGTACTATTTTTTATTTACGTGACATTAAAGCCTTGTAGCTTATAAAAGCAAGAATATAGCAAGTTGGAAAGTTGGATATTAGCAGCACAGTTCTAATATTGAAGTTATACCTAAATATCACCCCCCCACACACACACACACACACACACACATGCACACACTCAGATACAAACCAAACAGAGAGAGAGTGAGCATGTGAGTCTAAAAATATATATATATATATATATATATATATATATATATATATATATATATATATATATATATATATTGTTTTGTTGTATAATTTGTTGTATGTGTTGCATCCACTGATGTTATCGAACTTTTTTATGGCTAAAGATTAATCATCATGTGTTGCCATTTTCAGACGCTTACACTGTTGTGGCTGCTAATTTACAATTTACAGGACCAACATATACTTCTCCATTTGATGATACTAATAATATACACATAAGTTACGACGATAAATATCAAAGTGAAGAATGGTACACTGTAAAACATTATATATTGAATTTAAAACAGGCCAAATAAGAAAATACTCTGGAAATTATAATGTATCCACTAGGGCTGCACTAACCGTAGCCAGTATTTGCAATTAAATAAGGCATTACAATTGACGTCTAAGATGAATCGAACAGTATTTTTATTTTATTTTATCCAAACATACTATCAGCTAAATAAGTGATAAACAAATTGGTTTTAAAACATTTTTTCAAGAGTCTTTATTTTAATACAATGTATGCATTGATGGTTTTAATTTAGATGACAAGTTATCATATCGTAATCAATCTGTAAGGATTTCTAATCAGCATTCTGTCTATGACTGAACACTTTACCTTACAATAGGCTGACAAATTGTAATCTTAGCTTCGTTTATGAAGAAATCGTGATCCAACTATTGAAAGGTACTAACGGCGATAAGATGGAATCAGGTTTGATTCGGTAATATATTACGTATATTTACTTAAGGAGACTCGTATCAAAAGGAAGAAAATTGGCATATTTCACATGTCTATATATCTCTGAGAATATACAACATGCCGAGATTATAGAGTTCTTATAAATGGTGTTCTATGTGGTAATATACAAACTTTAGAAATAGTATAGCCATCACTACTAACAAGTACAATAATAACACCAAAAGAATAACAGCAACATCATTATTAATAGTACCAATAATAATAATACTAATAATAATAATAATAATAATAATTCAATTACCCAGATAAATAAGATTAGATTATCTTTTGCGTTCCACACTGAAACAATATCTCAATCTGCAATATTGATCCGTCCCAGAAAGGTAGACTAATATTACAGTTAATTAGATCCGGTTCAACTTCATCGGTAAGGTACTTCAAAGGTTAAGAATATCAAGACAGAAACAATCCTTATTTAATAATGTATATGAAGATATTTGTCTGTAAAAGAATGTTCATACACATTTATAATTGTGTTTTTTAAATATTAATACATCTCATTATAGGTCAATTTAGGTATTTACTATGTAGTTTTGACACATAATTATTACAATAATCCCGCACTCCCCCATCCTCTCTCTCTCTCTCTCTCTCTCTCTCTCTCTCTCTCTCTCACTCCTATTTTCCCCCTTTCTTTTATTCTCTCTTCTCTCTCTCCTCTTTCTTTTATTTCTCTCTTCTCTCTCTCTCTCTCTCCTCTCTCTCTCCTCTCTTCTCTCTCTCTCTCTCTCTCTCTCTCTCTCTCTCAATCAATCAATCAATCAATCAATCGATCACTAATTGATACCATAGACTGGGGTGAAAATAACACAATTCAGCCAATACAATCAAAGTTGTTTAACATTTATACTAAATAACATAACACAAAGTGTGGTTGCATTTTTCTAAAAAAAATTTAAAATATTGTTATATATTAATTTGTGTTAGTGTTGTAGTATTGAAGACAATTATCTCGATTGGGGTTTACATTATAACAAAATAAATAAAGTTTTAAAAAAGAATAAAAGAAAACATTTCGAAATTTAATTATACTTTCACAAATATTACTATATGTAATATATGGTGTTATAAGGTTTGTTTAATCAATTGTAAAATTATACCAAATATTGAAAACCAACTATAAATTCTTCATCGTATTATCCGTTTACATACTCATAGATATAATAATATACACATCAGAAGGGATTAACTTATATAAACATTAATAAATCAGCAACTTTGACTTAATATTTCCGATGTAGAATGACAGTTTTATATCAGCGCGACGGCTGAAACCAAATTATGAACATCTTGTTTATGTACTCCATATGACTTCATATATTATTAATGAAGAGCCCATTCTTGCCTTATGTTAGTCGAATTCTATGGCCATTAAATAACAAATGGGCTTAATGACATACACCTGTGCTTATAGTCAGCGGTATTCTATATCTAGTGTGGCAGATGTTAAATATTGGGAATATAAATATTCTGTATACAGATATTATCGAGCAATATTAAAATTTTAGTCAAATGTGTTTTAGAACAACAAAATGAATACCGTATATTTGACTTTTAGGCATAAAGCTCATGAGAGACTGAAGCCATAACTCATTTGATAACAAAACCACATATATGGCATTCTAATATTTCATAGCAGATATATCTGTTGATGTAATATAAGAAGACATGTTATTAATTACACTGAAATCTGTTGTTACAATCACAAACAATATGTTGCCACCCGCGCTACCAATTAGGCCACGGAGGCGTCCCTTGAAAATGAAGGAGGAACCTATGACGTCATTATGATAAGGTTAAGATTAAGTCTTGAATGCAGTCATTCCTGAAACACATAGACAAATAACCATTTAAACTAATTTGACGGCAAAAAATTTGTTCTGGGGCTAGGTACAGAGGGACCCTAATTATGTCGTTTATTTACCTGTAAGTAGTTGGACTCAATCTAAAGACGTTCATATTTCGGTTATTTCGAATCTACAATTTAAAAACTAATTGCACAAGTTTGATTTGTCCATTTATGTTGATATTAGGTATATGCCTGATATTTTAATTCGTATATTGTTGTTGCTGTATTAAAGTATTGTCGTATTTTTTATTGTTTTGAATTTGTATTAATTTATTTTAATTCCTTTATTTTTTAATAATTTATATTTTATATCACTTTGATATTACGTTCATATTGTATACAGCCTTGATAAAAAGGAAGCAGCATATTGTCATATTAATGTTGTTAACTAACTTTTAGATGATGGCATTTACTACAATATGCGTAGCTTTCCATTTTAAATGTATTCGGTAATGGCACGATGAGATTTTATTTGCGTTAATAAATAAAGTAGTTAGAAAAGGAAGTACAGAAAACACTTAAAACGACCCAACTGAGTGAGTGAGTGTTGTGTTCTTGCTGATTATACACAGACCATATAGTCAAGGGAAGACATCCTAGAAAACAACCCATAAATACAGATATAACTTGGCTTCGAACTCCAACCTCGAGTTTTCTTATCGGGTGCCAATATTTATACCAAAAGTCAGGTATTGCTTTTTATTATAGAGATGCTTCAATCTAAATTATCAACATTTTCTCCAGTCAAATACCAGTTTCATAAAAAACATAAATATCAAGTATTATTCTAGTATTATTCTAAAACCTTTAAGGACACATAAGAAAAAGCATAAATATCAATTATTATTCTAGTATTATTCTAAGACTTTTAAGGACACATAAGAAAAATATGTTCTTCATTTGGCAGCAATTGGTTCACAGATTTGGGACGATTATTGACGCGAAGTAATCGAAAACAATTACGATTTCATGAAAACATAACAATTATGATTACGATTATAATTACATGCATACTTATTATAATCGCCAACTATTATTATTACATTGTAAATAAAATAATTAGCATGTGAAAGCAATTCTATGGTGGCCAATACTGTTTTTTCAGATGATTTCAATATAATGGCTTTATTGCTATGATTAGTCTCCTTATCTTCTGAGTTATACATAAATTAAATGTTTTTTTTCTGGATAACATTAATACCCCTATTAAACATTTATGTTTGAGCTAGTGCCAAGATTTGTATTCATACCAAATGATGATGATGATGACGATGATGATGATGATAATAATAATAATAATAATAATAATAATAATAATAATAATAATAATAATAATAATGATAATAATAATAATAGTATGTATATTACGGAAAGTCAAGTGATGAAAGTCGTTCAATCGGTATTGTAATTAGCTAACTCGAAAAGATAAGTGATAAACTAATAGCAACACCTTAATGTTATATTACCAGAGTTTGTTTAACCTCGGAGGAGGTCACATCTGTGTCAACTGGCTGAGAGATTATTCCATAAAGTAATATCTGACATAAATATAACTTAACTCGATTCCCGACCATCAGATTTACAGTACATTACTTTAACCATTAGGTGATACGGTGGTCCTCTACTTTACATGAAGCCGAAGAAGCTCAACTAATCTCAATGTTAATATCCTCGTTTGTTAATAAGTGGCTCGAGTCATCCATGATTTGATAGAGTACGATGTTGTATTATTCAATATCATATAACATTGTGATAATTAGATGGAAATGATGAATGATGTGAGCCGAGGAGGTTACTACAGCCAATGTCCTTGATGACGACACCTATTGGTGACATCCAGAAGAATAGGTCATGGATCGTCATTCGGATGTCATTCATAATTAGAGAAATGTCAACCATATATAAAACGAATTACATTGACTGTATTTAATTAATTAGCATACCTTATATAATTCTAATTTTTAAAGCAATTTGTGAAGTGATTACTTTAAAAAATCTGATAAATACATAAACGTTACAAAGCATCACCAACGGTTTGAAACTATATGTATGGGATGCTTACTTAGCGAGTCGCCTTTTGGCCAGTGACCAGTTCTCGTGTGACCAGGGCCAAGGCCAACCAACTCAACTCAACAACAAAACCAACGCCACCATGATACACACGAGCGAGCGTAAACACACCACGACAAGCCACAATCAAACTCAACAATCTGTAGATACTCAGCACTTGATATTAACACGTTGGTGGTGTTTAATTAGAACACTGATCAGGAGGATGACATTGAAAAGGTCTTAAACACGCTTACAGAGTGGAACAGGTGAAACCAATGTTCTCTTAGGGTGTATTTATTTGACACCGCAGTTTGTAGTTAACAGTAATTTATTGTGTCATTGTCAAATGGCTTTTAATCAGATATGACATCATCATTTGTGATCACGATTTGTTTTACTTTGCATTTGTAAGATTTTTGAATAATTACTTAACACATCATATTCTTATTCGTATTCACTTATCGTATCATTGTATATAACACTAGGAACATATACACAAACACACACAGTTCTCTTTATCGTTTTTTTTCCTATTACAAAGTGATATCTTGTAATTCCCATCACATAGATATCCGAGCAGAATAACTACCTGGTACTTACAATAATTATTTTATTTAAGCGAAAGATTTGACATCTAAGAGTGATACGGTATCTTCGACACAAATGGACAATTTAGTTCAGGAAAAAAGCACGACATATCGCAAGCCAATCGTGTATTTATCTAGAAAATAGTATTTTAGTACTGACAAATTATTAATCCTTCATTTCCTTGTGCCATATGAAGGCGTTCTGATGGTGCAAAGATCAGAACTGTACTCAACAAAACCTCCTGGATGTGAGGTCAAACCAGGATCATACCTGTGTTTGGATGGATTTGGTTCACTTGGCAGACTGCCGCGACCATACATCCTAGATGTGATCAGCACTATGGCTGAACAACTCATTTGAGTTCAACCCACCTATCATTTGGGGAAGAGAATCACGCTTAGATCTCGTTGTTGATCACCAAAAGGGGAATGCAAGATATACCTTTTGTTTGATGATATTTTCTGGATATATTTTCCAGTAATTCATTTTAAGATACTACAGGTACGTCGATAACAACGACCTGGCTAATATTGCGGAGATCGGGTCAGACCTTTCTGTGAATCAGATAGTGAAATATTTATATAATCACGTGACACCGTCCATCTTTAACTGAATGAGATAGGAAAAGCAATAATATTTTATTTATGGACTACCAGTATTTGCTAATATGAAGAGAAAGTAAAAACACTTTTCTTCTCATTATTTTCCTACGGGGACTGTGTTTTTCTATTTGTAAATATGACGAATACATATAGATTATTAAAAAAACCACCGAGAGAGTTTTCTAAATGACAGGGATGGTTCGTAAAGACCACATTATGGGTGTTTAATAGGTATTCGTTGTCAGGCAGAGGTAAAGTGTGATATGGTTTGTCATTTGAGAATCATATCAGTTATAAAATTAGTATTTAGTGTTTCATTTTAAAATTACACGGGTCATACCTATACATCTTAAAAGAAACGAGAACATTTCAGTAATCTATTACAAGGTAGCTGTTTAATTAATTATCCATTGATAAACTAATATATATTTGATGAAAGACCTTTACAATAAATATAAAAACGTGGAAATTAAGTCACTTCTTGAATATTATGATATAACTTAAAGCTATCTCGCTTTAAAATATTATTTAATGGTAAGAAGTAGGTAATTAAGTACTCTAAATGAAGAATAAATTCTATGGTGTGGTTTTAATTAACTTTGCTTGTCTGATTCATTATTTTTCTTTTATAACATAAATAAATCTGAATGAATCTGTAAATAAACGAAGTAATACGGCCATGAAATAATCCTAATCAAGACAGTTTCATATCTACTTAACAATTATATTAAAATGTGCTAAACGTTCCAAAAGTAAGAACATAACCAATCCATTAATTTAACATTTTGTTGTTTAATATTTCAGTTTAGCATCTATCTATTTAAAGATATAGCAATTGACGTGGTCTAATTTTGTTTATTAGAAGATATTTGACTATCACTGAACCAGTCGAATAAAACACTATAAGTTTTACTTGGTGGTGAAGGTAAACCGAATATATTTCAACTGGAGAAAAATACAAACGCTTTGCCGTTAAAAAGATATAGTTTGGACCTGTCTTCATTTAGAAATAGTATTAACAGATTTTCTGTTTTGGGGTACATCACGTGCTATATTAAAAAAAAAACAATTCATCATTTTACTAACCATTACATAACAATATCCAGTACAGACAAATAATTGAATTTCTGGGTGAGGATATTTAGTTTACAATCAAACAATTTAATTATATCCAAAACAAATCGATAGAGTATATTTGATTGGATTTATATTACTAACCTTTGCGAACCTAGTGACTCAATAAGGAAACCATTCAAGGGTTACCGGGAATATAATGTCAAAATTCATATTGATATTTACACAAAATGTTATTATTGTTTAATGTCATTTCCTTATAATATATCATCTCTTCGAATAAATGAGAAAAGTTTGATGTAATGCCAATGATTGATGGAAATTTAATATTCTTTATGTATGATAACTCGACTGACCTGACCGGCCTTAATACATATTAGTGTTAGGTCAACAAGTAAATATTGAAGATAAAAGATATAGGTATTTTAGGAGAATTGATATTCACCAAAGCAGAATCATGCTAATGTTTCACTTAATCAAATAACATAATTATCAGGCACTGGAGTGGAAGTGATATTTTGAGAGTAAGACAAAAGTCTCCCTTGGTGTTATAGCTGTCTAGTTATCTATCAGCATATCAATAAAGCGTGTAGTATGGACGAGTTTTCGTAACTTCTTATCATATTCGAAATGTACATTAGTTCAAATAATCAGATAGCATAACGTTAAATATCATTGTTATGTCGAAGATACTCAGATACACAGATACATGCGTTCTGATATTTTATGGAAGATCAAATAAATAGCAATAATAATAATAATAATAATAATAATAGTAGTAACACCATAACAACAACAACGATAACTACCATAACAATTTCACCACTACAGCTTTAAGATTAGAGTACAAATTAATTCCTAAACTAACACGTTATGGCTGAAAATGTACGGAATTTTGTAACTAAGATTTTTCCCATTTTGGTAACATCATAGAAATAATCCGAACTCCTTTCACGGCAACTTCACTCATCGATACTTGTATTCTAAGTAATGAAGATATGACACTATAATACCTTTAAGACATAGAGTAAGAACGGCTCACGTGATCTAATTATTTACAACAAAAAGAAACTTGTTGAACAAAAATCAGAATTTACACCAGTCATTTAATATTAGTTTCATGATCATATAAATCATAGTCTTGACAATAAATGATAACGCCACCAAGCATGTTTTCCATTGTTCATCTATATTGAAACTGTGATGTAGTCATATTGTAAAATGTTGTCTGATATCACATGATATCACTGTAACTGGAGAGGAATGATGAACGGGACGATTCGAAAGGTGGTGATATCAACCATCCTAGATGGCGCCACATATTGGTGGCATCCAGAAGAACAGGGTATGGATCGTGGTCCGAGTGTCATTTACTATTAGAGAAACTTCAGTTGGTTATTTTAAAAGACTGACGATAGTACATAAATGTTCTAGATAATTGTCAATATATAGTAGCGTTTATCCTCAGGGTCGTATATCAATTCTAATAGATGTGTGTATTGTCGCGGATGATTGTAGTTAGTTATCATATAACAATTATCGCAGGTGTGCAGATTAATGAACCATTACTGACAACATGTTGGTGTGTCTTGCATAACTGAACCCGGGGAAATATTTGGCAACACTTTCGTGTTGTCGGATTATCGAGGTCATTTTACATTGAAATGTCACATTCTGGTGGCGAAATGAAGTGTTGGAGTCGGAACGTGGAACACAATTCTGTCGGATTAAAGAGTCATTTATAATGGAGCTAAATCCGTCACAGGCAATAATGTGTCGGATGGTGGATTTGTCGGATAAACGATATCCGGATTAACAGATTCTGACAATATATATATATATATATATATATATATATATATATATATATATATATATATATATATATATATATATATATGTTTGTTTGTTTGTTTGTTTGTTTGTTTGTTTTCACTTAAATTGGAAAAGTGCAAGAATTGTCCTATAAAGAGGCACGTGTTTATTAAAAAGTCTAATAAATAGACAATGTCAGTCTTTATCACAAATAATTCTACATCTAGAAAGAAATTGTTTAAATCTGTAACACAAATTAATTAACCATTACGGATAGGTATTATACAGTTCCAAGGACTAATTATCATTATTGTTATATAATAGACTACTATATATATATATATATATATATATATATATTATATATATATATATATATATATATATATATATATCATTGCCACACTTGAAAGCAATATGATTGAGTCCCTTCTTTCCACCTAACAGAGGACTCTAGCCAAAATATCAATAAATCTAATCAACATGGATATTGAAACAAGGGTTAAGAAGAAGTGATGACGTCGAATTGGCAATGGTGACATATAGTTCATATGAATAAAGAAGTGACACCAATCACAGTGACATGTCATATGAACTGTCAAGTGACATCTTGATATTACATTACGTCACCTATTACGGTATCATTGTGACCAGCAAACAAACAATTATAAATGATAGAGAAATATCAAATTGTGAAAGTTAATATTTAAATAACAGAACCAAAAACAAATAAACAAAACAAAAAGAAAAAGAAAACAAAGATAAATGGTGACCATGTACATTATTTATATGTTAATATTTGAATTATAAAATATGTAAACCTAAGTTTGTTTGTTATCTAGCTGACACTCACCCATCCTTTTATTGGCGTATTTGCATTATAGCCGTGTCTATTCCAGTATTATACAAGCAAAGCCTTATTTGTCCTATTTAGAAGACAAATGATGGCATGTCGTTTACAGTTCAGTGAATTTAATTAGCATCATACCCAAAATTATATATTTACCTTATTATATGATGAAAAATTAAAATGCCAGCATCATTAGAAGTGATTATCATAAACGATTTGTTGTTTGCTAATAACAATAATACTTTCTTCGTTCTAACTAAATACCAACAAATTGTACAATCATTCGTATAACTTTAACATTATACATATTTCTTAAATAAGTATCATCAGAATATAAAATGTTCTTTAAACCGCTGCTTCTTCAAATATTAATATGCTTCATGTGAAAAGGTATGAGAATTCTATTAACAAAACTTTTACTATTCAAGGCAATTTAAATTAAACATTTACAAAAAACAGCCATCACACTTTGAATAAAATAATAATAATAATAATAATAATAATAATAATAATAATAATAATAACAGAACAACAACAATACCAATATCGATAACTACAGCAACAGTAGCAATAACAACAACGATAAAATTAATATGTCACCACTACATTTAAGATTAGAGTTCTAATTAAATCATAAAAAAATACGTTATGGCACAAATATTAATGGAAGTTTTCAACGAAGATTGTTTACCATGTTAGTAACATTATCATCATCACATTCTCCTATCATAGCAAATAAACTCGTAAATTACTTGTATTCTAAATAATAATGGAATAACAGTATAATACCTTTGAGACATAGAGTAAGAACTTCTGATATGATCTATGACTTACAAAACAAACTTGATGAAACTAAACAGAATTTACACCAATCATTTAATATTTGTATGACCATCTAAATAATGGGCTAGACAATAAATGATAGCGCTAACATACACGTTTTCCATTGTTCACCTGTATTGAATGTTTGATTTAATCATATTTGAAAATATGGTCTGATTTCACATCATGTTGCTCTAGCTGGAGAGGAATGATGAACGAGATGGTCCAAAATATGATTACATCAGCCATTCTAGATGGCGCCACATATTGGTGATATCCAGATGAACAGGCTATGAGTCTTCTTGGTTCGAGTGTCATTTACAATTAGAGAAACGTCAGTCAGTTGTCAAAAAGGGCTGACGATATTAATAGCGTTTGTCCTTGGGGTTGTCTGTTAATTCTGATAGATGACCTGTCCCATTTAAAATTTAAACATTTATCTTTCAATTAAATCAATTCATACAGGCCATGTATTTTATTTATAATAATATATATTTATCTCGCTCTTTACCTCCCTCGTCTCTCCCTTTCTCTGTCTGTCTGTCTGTCTGTCTCCCCCTCTCTCTCTCTCTCTCTCTCTATATATATATATATATATATATATATATATATATATATATATATATATATATATATATATAAGCACATAAATACACCACCAACCTGTGTATGTCATTGACAAACCTTCCCAAATGTCAACAAGCTGTACTATATATAGTAAGGCGTGGAGTGAACAGTGTGAAGTGATATATAATTAGACAACTGTAGTAAAAGACCTTTAACAAGGAATACTTTATCATGGTCTTTTGTTTTCAGCAAGTCAGGTAAAGTGGAAAAAGTGTAAGAAGTGTCCTGTAAAGAGGCACTTGGTTATTATATAGTGTAATAACTGGATACTGTCGGTCTAAATCACAGATTATCCTATGACCCTTTGACCAAAATGTCTGACATTAATATACATAACCCAATTAATTAGCCATTAACGACAGGCATTCTACCGTTCCAAATACTAATTACTCTATCGTTATAAATAGACATATACAGAATAAGAATTTTATTAAATTAATGTAAACAGAAGTTGTGATCGGGCGCAAAATTATTTGTACTTGAACTAATGCGTGTGTCTGTATCTAGATACTTTTAATTTGTATAAATCTCTATCATAAAATATGCATAAATATTTCGAAACCAATCCTGCATCATAATATTATATACTAACATATGATATTAACTTAATAAATTATTGATTTAATAAGACATGACTAATGGATGAAGTGATCCACAGCATGTTCTCACTACTAGCATTCTAGGTAAGTACTTACTGCGCACGGTGTAAGCCTAGTTAAAGGTACAATTGAATTACTCTGGCATTTATAATTGTATGTAAATACTTGCCAGTGAGCTATAACAACTTAAATTTGGAATATTAAACACGATCCCGCACGATCTTCTTTGGTTGTAAATACTCTATTACATAGCTCAGATCATCAATCGTTAAACGATAACATATACTAACGGCCTGCAACTCTACAAAGTTCCTCTCTTGTGTTGTAACGCTCAGCAAACTGTCTCTTAAGTTCACCAAATCCTCACAGGATTAAATATAGTATAATAATAGCGGCACGTGTCCTCCCTCCGAACACTGATTTTATTGTGCTAGTCTACGGCAGCTCACGAATCCCTCTCAGGATTTTCTACTACGCAGCAAGTGTCCTTCCTCCTTATCCTTCAGCGATTGTCTGGTTACCTCGAACAACCATCTCATTTGAGTATTTTTAGGTGTTTTGTACTGAGCCACTTCAATTATTGTTCTCTAGTCTGTATATTTTTTGTAGATGTACCTACAGCCAGAATGGAACGTATCCAGTACAGAGTTCCGAAATTTGGTTATAATGACTTTGACTCTAGCTATGATAACTTCTGACCCGTGCCAAAATACCAACTGTAGAATGGTCTCGCAAGAGGGCAACCTTGGTCGAGCTCTACAAGACTGTTAACAAACTCTCTCCCTCTTTTATGTGGGAGTTATTCGATGAGAAAGATGTGAAATACAACCTGAGAAACTGTAATAATCTATATGTGTCAAACAGTGTCGAACCAAGAAATATGGACAGGACTCGTTATCTAATTTTGGTGCTAAGCTGTGGAATGCTTTACCTCATGAACTGAAAATGTGTAAAGATCTGGAAAGTTCAGATAAAGCGTTAAGACCTGGAGTGAGCCACTGTGTAAATGTCATATGTGTGTATATGGCAGAAGTGTATGAGTGTAAATTTATAAATGATTTTAATTTTTCCTTAACAGTTAACGTATTATATCTCTTTTTGTATAACCTTTGTATTAAATTTATTATCACTACTGTATAAAAGTTTTTATTTATTTGTTTTTAAACTTTTGTAATCATGTAATCTTATAACTAATTTTCTTATAATATACATTTTATATTAAATTATATCCTTTCTCAGTTTTAAGTTATCATTACATGCATTATCACGTGTTATTATACTAAATTACAAGTATGTAGGGTTTCTTATATAGGTTTTAGTCAGTTCATCTTTAATTTTACATACAATATCATTTCCTATCACTGGGTAGTAAGTGATGTGTACAAGATGAATGTATGAGGGGGAAGTGGAGGAGGGTGGAGTTTGTTAAGTGTGTAAAATTGTATGGGCTGATAGGGGTGTATAAATGGCTTCAAGGATAATTGTGTGTCAGTGGCATGAGTGTCTTGTTAATTTCTTAATTTCATTATATATATGTCATAATGTTGTCAGTTATATTAGCCTCTGGCTAAGGTTAAATCTGTTCTAAACACTGACGTTAAATAAACGTATTTGTATTTGTATCGTCACTCATGTGTTCATGGTACAAATCGGCGTGGACATTACAAACTTTCGTTAAGTCCTTCAGTAATCGCAGCAATTGGATCCAGTGTCTGCCTACAATAGTCTTCGCATATCGCACATCACGTCACGCATCTACAAAGATGACGCCGTTCCAGGTCACGTACAGTCGACAGGTAGTTCTACCCATTGAGATCAAACACGTTGATCGTACCTCCGACTTCAACATATACATATCTGTCCAGATCGAGGCGATGACCTCAATCCGTGAGAAGATGCTATATAAGGTAGCTTCCAATATCAAAGACGTTCAAGCTACTCAGAAGCACCAGTATGATGCCAAGCGTCTGGCAGTCAGTACATATGATGTTGGTGAAAAGGTTCTGGCGAAGATTCGTGTACGTCAGGATAGCAAAAGTGGACACTTCTGTGAGAGCTGGAATGGCCCTTACACAATTTCACAATAATGATGAAAAATGTGTATCAGATTGCCGATGATGACGGCAAAGTACTCAAGAAGAATGTGAACTGGTCCAACCTGAAAACATACCTGACACTTAATAAGGATACCACTCCACCGCCAACGAAACGTTGCAAGGAATCCGGTAGGGACTAACCGTCAGAACAACCCCGATAGTTACGTCATCGCCGTTAAACCCGTCTGTCAGGACTGGTAATGGGACCAGTGCTCTGTGATAAAGCTGTCACTTTTTTTGTTGGAATGGTCAACGAAACCAATATGATGTTGAACCCCGTTGCATCCCGATGATCATCCTTTGAGGACGTTATGTATCATGGCTGATGGAAATTGTTCGTTCGTAGCATTTAGTGCAGTCATTACAGGGTCTCAGGACGATCATGCCATTCTGCGTACAATGACAGTATCCTATATTCTAAACAATCTAGACACTATGAGATGTGTCTGTCCTAACATAGTTGAACATGTCAACACCAGCAACATGGCTACACTCGAGACATGGGGAACAGAGGTCGAGATCATTGCCTTGGCGACGATTTTGAATGCGACTGTGTTTGTGTTTAGCCAATGTGGACAAACACAGAAGTGGCTGCCATACAATCCACTCTTGTCGGGTGATGATACTCACTCAGTGGAGGTCATCATGATCCAAAACCTTAGCCTACGAACCAGCCGTACTATAAATGCGTATAATTTATGTATGAAGTGAGAATAAATACATATTTTATAATTTATCTAATTTTTTATCATCTTATCTCTATGACCATGCATCTAATTTACTATTAATGCAATAAATCACTACTTACTATGGGATTTTTATTCCAGGGAAGCAGTAATATATTGTTACATTCTGGCAGTTTTATTCCGTTATACTATCCCCCCCCCCCACCTCCTCTGGGCAGTGTTATTCTGGGGGCAGTAATATTACTTTACAACGTGTCCCGGCCTGGGGCATCTTAACGCATGGACACGCTGGGCACTTGCCCAGGGGCCCCATGAGCATAGGAGCCCATGCTAATTAATGTAAGTTGTGACTTGCTGTCAATAAATAACTACTATGTCATACTAAACTATAAATATGTGTTAATATATTACAAGTGGACTTCGGCATTCGCATCTCATGTAATATCACGGTAACCTCTGAAACCTCCTTGTATGTATGTGTACGGATCTCGACCATTTATATTTTTATTCCTGTGGGTGGCTGCCTAGGTAGGGGCCCCAGTGCATGGCTTTGCACGTGTGCCTATAATGCTGTTAAGATTTCCCTGGTCCCGGGTTCTAATAAAACCACTGATTAATAATACAGTATTTATCTGCACCAAATGCAGTAGTACAAAAAATGGCTAATTGAAGATTTCAATTAGTAAATATCGGCCAAATGTCGGCTTCTCTTGTGAAAGTTAATGCACCATGTTTTCCACGAGACGGCGCTGCTAACTGTTTTTTTCACACATTGACGTGTGTTATCGCCAACTGTCCCGTCATATGCTATATGCCCTTTGGTATTACCCCCATGTTTAGGACTTTCTTATACAATATATGCATCGATGGTCTTAATTTATAAGACAAATGATCATATGGTATTCACATATCACGGTTTCTAATTAGTATTCTGTCTAAGACTGAACATTTGACTTTACAATATCAATATACTGACAAATTGTAATCTTAGCTTTACCTATGAAGAAATCGTGATCAAACTATTGAAAGCTACTAACAACGATAAGATAGAGTCAGACGTGAATCGGTAATATATTAGTGATATTCACTTAATGAGCCTCGTACCAAAGGGGGAAAATAGGCATATTTCGCCTGTCCATATATCTGTGAGTATATACATCGTGTCCAGATTATAGATTTCCTATAAAATAGTGTACTATATGATAATATAAAACCTGGAAATATTACAACCACCACTACCAACATCTATAATAATAAAAGCAAAAGAATAACAATAACAGCAACAACAACATCAGTATTAATAACAACAATGAAAATACCAATAACATCATCAACATCAATTAGATCCTGTTCTACTTCATTAGTTATGTTTTTGAAGGCAGAAACGGTCTTTATTAATGTATGCATATGAAGAAATTAGTCTGCGAATTTGGTTTTTCGTACAGATTTATAGCTATATTCGTTAAATACTATTAAATCTTAATATATTGCAATTCAGCTACTTAGTGTACAATTTTGACACACAATTATTACAATAATCACTTTCTCTCCTTCTTTATTTGGTACAATAGACTGGTGTGAAAATAATACATTTCAAACTATGAAATCAACTGTGTGCAACATTCAAGTTTAATTATTTAACTCAATGTGTGGGGTTTTTTTTCATAAAAATATAAAACATGTAACAAAAATATTAAGTTTTTAAAAAGAATAAAACAAAACATTTCGAAAATTAATTATGCTGAGAAAGATTAATTAATATAATATATGGTGTTATAAAGCTTGTTTAATAAATTCTAAAATGTACAAATATCGGAACCGAATTATAGATTTTTTACCCTATTGCTGTTTACAGATTCTTCACCTTATTGCCGTTTACACATTCCTAAATATAATAATAAAAGAATCAACAGGGACTAACCTATATAAACATTAATAAATCAGCAACTTTGACTTAATATTTCCGATGTAGAATGACAGTTTTATATCAACGCGACGGCTGAAACCAAATTATGAACATTTTGTTTGTGTGCTCCATATGACTTCATATATTATTAATAAAGAGCCCATGCTTGCCTTATATTAGCCGAGTTCCATGACCATTAGGTAATAAGTGGAAATTAATGACACACAGCTGTGCCAATATTCAGCATTATTCTGTATATGGTGTGGGAGATGTTATATTTGTTGGAAATTTAAGCTCTAGTCAAATGTGTTTTAGAACAACAAAAAGAACACCATATATTGTACTTTAGGCATAATGTTCTTACTACAGACTGAAGCCATAGCATATTTGATAACAAAACCATATATATGCAGAGCTAGAAGGTAATTAAAATTCGTTACTAACTCCACTAAATAAATGCACCTAAATGTCCATTTGAAGACAACAAAACTAAAAGTCATTGGTAGCTGATCCCAAAAGAGTATCTGGTTTGAACTGCTGAAGCCCGCATGAACCTACGCGAGTTGTTCATATTTGAGTTCAAAGGGAAATTTCATGGTCTACCTACAACTTTCAAATCCGGGTCTTTCATACTAGACCGTCACGCATTTGACTGTGGCCCAAAAAGAAATATGGCCGCCTGCACTCCAGTAAGCTTCAGTGCGCAAGGTGCTGAACGGCTGTACGTGCTCCGGATCATACGAGTGGTGGTTTAACCAGAAACAGGAGGGAGCCAGAAACCGAACGAGCGAATGTGATGAATTCATTGAGAAAACCCCTGACCGGAAGTATACCATAGACGGAAGTTCGTGTGATGGTGATGACAACACAGTGCCCTGTTCCCACTGTCATACAATTTTCCTCAGTGTGCTGAACCTGTTGGCTGTTAAAAACAGTTTTAGCGCGGGGGGTTTGTACAGCAGATTAATAAATTTGGGGCATAACATGTAGATGGAGATGCGACTTTATTCCAGCCTAATAATTATACACACCTGCAGGAAGACTCAAACTGATACTTTAATAGGGCTGTTAATTTTGTACTCGCTCGGGCGAACAGAAGAGCGCTAATTTCGAACATTTTACAGCAGACATCACTGTTGATCCTTTGAAAGAATATATGTTATTAATTACACTTCAATTTGTTAATAGCAGTGAAGTAAATGTCGATAGGAGATGATGATGTCACAATAAGTAAGATTGCATCATGACTCCAATCACTCCAGAAATACACATACAGGAAACTACTAAACTGAACTGTACGACAGGAAACGGTTGTCTGATACGTTAACTACCTAAGAACAGAGGCATCCTGATTATATTGTGTATTCACCTGTAATTATTCGGACTCAATCTTAAGACTTTCATATTTTGGTCATTTCCAATTTCCAATTAATTCCACCTGTTTGAATTTTGCCAGTTACGTTGATTAGAGGTATAGGTCTGATATTTTATTTCATATATTGTTGTTGTTTCGTGTAAGAATAATCGTTCTTGTTGTTTTCATGAAATTATATTTCCTTATTTTTAATTTCTTTATTATTTAATAATTTAAAACTTCACAGTTTAAAGATTTGTTCTGAAGACAAATGTCCCCTTTTTATTTACGGGTAAACGCTTCTATTCAGCAATAATCAGAATATTTATTTCACAATAAGATGACAAACGGTAATTTTGTCATAATTTAAAAATAAATCATGATTGAACTACTGATCAGAGATACTGTAGAAGATAGAATCAGGTGTGAAATATCTATAAAAGAAAGGTTGCCCTTTAAAGGAATATGTTGTTGTTTAGAAATTACTCAATTTATATATATTTCGTCTGACTGTAGATCTGAAATAAATATAAGGCAAAATGTTAGTATATGCCATGCTATTCCATCACTAAGATAAGCATTTCCCCTACCACCCCCACACAAAAGTAACAAAACCAACAGCAGTAGTAGCACTTTGATCATGCGTTAAGATTTTAGACTATACTCCAAAACAAACAAGCAGTATATTGTCCTATTATTGCTGATGGCTAGCTTTTACATTGTGACATTTACTACAACATGAATGGCTCTTCATTTTACATAACTTCAGTAATTTTATGATGCTATTGTTTTGTTTATAAAAAAGTAGTTAGAAAAGGAATTAAAGAAAACATTTAAAATGACCTCATTCCATCAAAAGACTAAGTGGTGAGTGAGTATTGTATTTAAGCTGGCCATACATAGATAATATGTCCTTGCCTTCACTCTAAACAACAATACAATTCGGTACATCATTTGCGCAACTGTTCAGCCCACCCGATGTACCGAAGAAGATGAAACGGTCATCTCCTCCCTGAATACTACAAACTCCCAGATCATAACAAAACAGCATTGATTATATGAATATCAACATTCGACCAGATATCATCAGCCCGCCTCTCCTGAAAGACCACTACATGCACCACTATCAACAATATAGACACAACGGAAGTCAACACCAGGTGGCTGTGCACAATAGGCGATTCTCGGGTGTCTCTACCCCACATTTCTACAAGTAACCATATGCCCAAACGACGACTTCCTAGAAAACAGCACAGAAATACAGGCATGACTTGGATTCGAACATCAATCTCGATTTTTCCTATCGGGATGCCAACCCTTATTGGTGGATTTAAACTAGCCGCCAACTTGTTATATAAACGCTTGAGTCATCCCAAACACGGAGTATTTATAACAAAAGATATTTATGGTGAGGTGTTACTTTTTTATAATAGAGATAATAGAGATGCTTCAAACTAAATTATGAGTATTTTTCCCAATCAAATGACAATAATGTTCAGTGACCTTGAACACAGACACATGCATATAAACACACACACACACACACACACACACACACACACACACACACACACACACACACACACACACACACACACACACATATATATATATATATATATATATATATATATATATATATATATATATATATATATATATATATATATATATATATATATATATGGTGACTTCATTCTGCGTTCGAATATCCAAAGAAACCCTACCTGTATAGGATATGGCCATAGTCAGCTAAAATATAAATGGATTGGCCTAGACATAAAACCTTTTTCTAGCAAGATGTTCTCTCTGATAATAATACAAGTTGAAACCATAGCAAGACAAGATGGGAAGGATTTTCACTGTTATTTATATACATCTCTCCATATAAGTCTATATCATCCTAAGCATTATCAATGCCACCGGAGTATTCAGCATATACTTATTAGATTTCAGTGGGTTTATTTTTAAATTCCCAATTATATATAATTACCAAACCACTTCTTTGATCTACTTATACCGGAGTGTCATAGTCAGCCAGTCAATGTCCAACAGCCGACTAGTGGATTCTAACGGAGGAACCCATGATTTTAGTCAGTCAGTTTATAATAGTCACACAGTACTCAGTGAACGAGAAATTCAAATTAGTATATAATATTAATATAGTATTAGTATACTAACTTGAAAAACATTTACTACTAGAACTATAGAGTGATGGTGTTTTATTTAGTAAACTTTAGTGCTACAGACAACTGACTGTGTCCTACATAATAACAATACTTAAGACTATTAACTTTTTTCAAGGCATTGTTGTTATACAGCGGTTTATTCAGACTTATATGAATGGTTTGTTTCTTGTGGATATCTTCTTCTGAAATTATAAGAATAAAAATGCCTTATTGGCATTCAATAATGATATTTCTGCAATTTTATTTTGATGCGATTGATACCTATATATCTAGAGTAAATATTAATGCTTTCCTGATTCTCGAATATCCATCAAAGTTGCAATTTCTGAGATTTACTGAGTTAATAAAAAGTACCTAAACATCTTAAACAAAAGGTTCTTCTTGATAGATCTTCAGGGAGTACCAGACCAGTACCAGGACACATTCGGCATTATTTCCTACTGCTAAGGATATATATATATATATATATATATATATATATATATATATATATATATATATATATATATATATATATATATATATATATATATATATAGCATATTAACAATATATTCAATGAAAGTGAAATGTAAAATGAACTGTCAAGTTACGTGTTTATATTACACGACTTCATCTATTACAGTATTATTGTGACCAGTAAATTAACAATAGCTAATGAGAAATAAATGTATAATCGTTAAATTTAATATTTAAATAATATGATTTTTTTTAAATACAAAGGGAAAGGTAAAGGGTGACCTTCTATTTATTTACCTGTTACTATTTTGACTTCAGGTAATTGCGCTTCAGGTTTTAGCATCTAGTCATATACATATATACTTTCTTCTTGTTAATAAAATATACAAATCTAAGTTATTTTTGTTATCTAGTCAATACACACTCATCCTTTTATTACCATATTTGTATTATTACAATATATATTCCCGTATTATACAAAGACAGCCTCGTTTGTCCTATTTAGAAGACAAATGATGGCATGTCGCTTAATGATCACTGAATCTAATCAGCATCATGCGCAAGGTTAGACATTTACCTCATAACATGATGAAAAATTAAAATCCCAGCATCATTTCTCCAAGAATCGGAGCTAGAATACCGAGTAAGATCAAAACAAAATCTCTAATTAGATATGAACTAGAATTAGGAATAATTATCATAAATTAATTGTTTTTTTATGATATTAATTATGTATTCTTCGTTCTAGGTAAAACCCAATAAATTGTCCAATCATTTGTATAACTCTAACATAATTAGATACATTCCCTAAATAGCATCACCATAATATAAAATGTTCCTGAAATTTATGCTTATTCAAACATCAATATTTTTCATGTGAAAAGGTTTGAGAACTTTAATAAAGAAAACCTTCACACATTATAAAAAATATTAATAAGAGCAGTAGGAAGATCAACAACCATAATAATAATAATAATAATAATAATAATAATAATAATAATAATAATAATAATAATAATAATAAAAAAGAATTGCGCCAATAACAATAAATGTAACAAAATCATTAAGAAAACAATAATAATAACAATTTTAATGTATTATTAATAAATAGGCTATTTTTGCCTTATGTTAGCCGAGTTACATGACTATTAGATACTAGGTGGATATTAATGACATACAGGTGCCTATAGTTAGCATTATGCTCTATATATAGTATATAAGATATTATGTTTATTTGGCAAACATTCTATGTACAGGGATTAATAAGTCGAGCAATATTAATATTAAGGCTATACACATAAGGCTTTTTGACAGACTGAAACCATAACATATTTGATAACAAAACCATATATATAACATTCAAACATATATTAACGCGGGAGTTTGTCCAGCAGATTGATAAATTTGGGCCATAATATGTAGCCAGAGATGTGATTTTATTCTAGGCTAATAATTGTAATCGCCCGCAGGAAGACTGTAACCGATAATTTACTAGGCCTATTAATTTTGTACTCGCCTCAGACGAACGGGCGAGCATTAGTTTCGAACCCTGTATTTGACATTTTTAAAGCAGCCATCACTGTTGATGTAATGCAAGAAGACATGTTATTAATTACACTTCAATTTGTTGAAATAATCAATAAATGTTGAAATGGAGAAATGACGTCACAATGTCAAAGTTACTGTTTATTCTATATACGACACCATTAAGCTCACTTATTCACAGCCACAAATTGGACAATCATGTATATTCAGATGGCACCCAAGTATACATATATTTATCTACAGCAGACACTGATCTTTCCCTTAAACAACTTGGTGACTGTCTCAGTGATATCTCTGGCTGGATGACAAACAATAAACTTAGGCTCAATGTCAACAAAACAGATTTCATCGTTATAGGTACATCCATGACCACCCAGCAAACCTAGTCATTTCTTTCCCACGAACTCCTTTTATAATTGTTACATTTGATAGAGATTTTAATTTCAGAAAACATATTTCTCTGACATGTCGCGGTTTCTTCTATCATATTCGTGACCTTAGCCGTATTCGGTGTTACATTTCTCTTTCAGTTGCCAAAACCATTGCCACAGCACTCATTACTAGTAGGCGATTACTGTAACTCTCTTCTTTATAACATTATATCTAAGGATATTCTAAAACTTCATTGTGTTCAGAACTGCTCAGCTAGGATTGTCACACGGTCTCCTCGGTTTTCCAATTATGTCCCACTTCTGAAATCTCTTGACTGGCTCCTTCCCTGTTCAATCTCACATCATTTTCAAACTCTGCACTATTGCCTATCAAAATATTTCTTCCGATGAACATTCATATCTATTTTCCATACTTTCTTTAGTACGTAACCCCAGATAACTCCGTCCATATGGTTTTCGCTTGTTGTCTGGGTTAAAACTCATGCTGGAACTAGTGTTTTTTCAGTTGTGTCCCTACTCTTTGGAATTCACTCTCTGAACGTATTAAGTCATCAACTAGCATTTTTTTCTTTCCGTCATCATTTGAAAACTAGCCTTTTCTGACTCGATTATCCTTCCTAAGTGTCCTTTCCATATATTCATTGTACCCGGTCTATTAGTGTACCCAACCCATGGTACTAAGTGCGCCACTAAGCTCGATTATTTTCGAGGATATTGGAGCTATAGACGTTTTGTAATTATTAATATTATTTGTCTTGCAAGTTACACAAATATTACATGTTTTTGTGGATATGATTAACGTCGTTATAAATTGTGTTTTCAAACACCACTTTGAACTAGTGAAAATATATTCACACATGCCCAATCTTTCCTTGCATATGATGTTAACCTGACATACATATTGAACAAAACATAAATAAACACATACATGACAAAACTTAAATAAACATATACATGTTGATGACGTCAATAACCAACTTTATCCGGCTGATGTTACCGTATGGTAAAGGGCGGAAATGCTTAAAGATGCCTAATATGACTCCTACTTGGCATGATATAACAATGGTAAATAATTCTGCGTAATCATGAAAGCAATCAGCGATTACAAATATATCTACAATGTAATTGATTATAAATACCATGTCATTGTGTTTGGAAAAAACGATTATAATAACAATTACATAAGATCGTCTAAACGTATTACAATCAATTACATTTACCGATTAAGATTATCCCATCTGCCGGATATCTCTAATACTAATATTAAGCTCTATTAAAGTTTTGAAATATTTATCAAGTGTATACTAACATAAATATAACATGATTTTATATTACTTTATTGATGATCTATAGCACATAACAAACTCAGCTTGTAACAACCTTTACATGATTAACAAGTATTCATAAACGATAGATACATCATATATGACATTTATAATGTCAGTATAATAGGCAATTATTATTATGTAAACGAAGAATCCGCATATTTAATTAAATTTAATCTAATAATGAAGTAAATATTATACGAATTGTTTATGTTTGATATATTATGTCACATAATTGACTGTAACATCTGAAACAATTATTCATATGGTAGTTTGACACAAATTGAGATAATCCACTTCAAGCCTGTTGTGATCAACAACTGACTTGGATAACAAAAGATTGGCCTAACAGAGACAACAAATAGACTTCAAAGTTAATGCAGCTGAATATTCACGTTTTCTGAATGTCATCAAGAAAGACAAATAGGCTGAGAAAAAGCCAGACGCAAAATCCACATTGTTGTGAATGAGGTGTTTATTTTCTTTTCAGCTTTATGCATCCATTTGGTTAATCTTAAACACGCACTCTTATCAAATATCCGACCTGTGTTTAACGATTTCTTGGTGATAACCAATTTTACATCCTTTAATGACTTCATTAGACTGTTTGAGGATAAGTTCATAATTTAAAATTAAAACCATATTTCCGGTGAAAGTAACCAATCATATCGTCTGCATGGAAGCATAATGTAGGGAGCTAGGCTTCGACCAAACGTGCAGCCCAGAATTGTGGTACCAATCCGTAGCAGATCCTGACACAGCCATATCATCTCATCTTTAACGACTCTACATCTTTCTCCCCTTTCACATCAAACATTTAAACCCATCACATAATTAAATCTTAACCGAAACGCATTACCGTATAGATATTGAATCTGAAGGATTCAATCGAATGTAAACAGAGTGAAATAGTCTATTAGAGTCGTGGCTGCTAAAGTTAATTAACATCAAATTACAAATATTCTCCAAACGGATTCATTGATGTCAGGAATCAAATATGAAAAGCTTCCATCAGTTTCTAATATAACATATATCTATCACCTATAATAATTTGGAACAATTAGGCATATTATATCATAACCAGCAATTATATTTGTTTTTTATATTTATATTTATTCAAAGAGTAATGTTACTTAACTAAAATGTTTATGAATTTATAAAGTCATCGGTGTGTCAGCGCAAGTAAGTGTATATATGTGTGTCTGTATATTAATGTATCTCTATGTGTGTATGTGTGTGTATGTGTGTATGTATGAGTCTGTATGTTTGATTGTCTGTATGTCTCTCTGTCTGACTATCTGCCTGCCTGTCTGTCTGTATGTATTTATGTATGTATGTCTGTATATGTGTATTTATTTATATATGTATGTATGTGTGTATGTATGTATGTATGTATGTATGTATGTATGTATGTATGTATGTATGTATGTATGTATGTATGTATGTATGTATATCTGTATTCCAGAAATCCAAGTGATTACAGTCGTTCAATCAGCATAGTAATTAGGTAAATCGTATATTCCTTCAGAAAAGATACAGTGATAAACTGAAAGATTAAAACCTTAACTTCATATTACCAGAGCTTGTGTAACCTTGGATAAGGTCACATCTGGGTTATTTGAGTGATTATTCCACAAAGCAACATCTTACATACATATAACGTAACTCGATTCTTGACATCCAGGTTTACGGTACATTACACTAACCATTGATATATGATGGTCTTCTAGTTTACAGGAAGACGAAGAAGCTCAGGTAATCTTAATGTTAATATCCCCTTTTGTTAGTAAGTGGCATATTATTTAATGTCATATAACATTGTAATAAATAAATGCAAATGATTAATTATATGAGACGAGGAGGTGACTAAAACCAGTATCCTTGATGACTACATATATTGGCGACATCCAGAAGAATAGGTCCTGGATCATGACCCAGATAACATTCATAATTAGAGAAATGTCGATCATATATCAAGAGACTCTGTCAATAACGCTGAAATATATGCTAAAGTGTATCTATAGCTTCGTGTGTTAATTATAAAGAATTTGAAATTGTATTATATTACCTATATATAATTAAATAGTATAACTAATATAATTCGAATTTTTTAAACAATATGTGATGAGTAATTACCTATAAGAAAAGTCGTTTTCTGGTAAGTACATCAACTTTACAAAGCATACTAGAAATACGAATTTCTAAATTAATAGTAAAAATACAAGAATTACCCGATATCAATAAACGTGGCTTTTAGGGTAATTCAATTTCACAACTGGCGTTCTTCATGGGTTCAATTACCTGTCTATATGGGATGTCTCTTTAGCCAGTTGCCTCTTCGCCATGTGTTTCTAGTGTGACCAGCGCCAAGGCTAACCAACTCAATTCAACCACAAAACAAACTCGACCTTCATACACACGAGCCAAAATAACCACATGACGACGACCAGCGATCAAATTCAACAATACGTATATACTCTGGAGTTGAGGTGAACACTTTGATGGCGTGTAATTAGAACACTGACGAAGTAGATGACATTGAAGTTATGTTTGTAAAGTGGAACAGGTGAACTAAATGTTTAGTTATGAAACATTTGTTTAACGCCACAGTTTGTAGTTAACACCAATGTATTGCGTCTCTTTCTACTGGCCTTTAGTGAGATGTTACCCTGCACATATAACATGCTTGCATAATAACATCAAATGTAAGCTTTTTATTCATATTCACTTATCATGTCATTGCACAAATCCCCAAGAACATATACATACATATACACAGTTCTCTTTATCGTATATTCCAAGTACAAATAATCATCTTCTCATTCCCTTAACATTAATATTCTAGCAGAATATTTACTAATTGACTAGTTTTCACAACAGTTCTTTTGTTTAATCGAACGATTTGACATTTAGCAGTCATACAGTACCTTCGTCACAAATGGACAATTTATTACAGGAAAAAAAAGAATTATCCGATCTCAACCTAATCATAGATTGATCTAGAAAATGGTATAATTAAAAAAAAAACATAAATAAAATATTCTGATTGTTACAGTTATTTAAGCATTGACGAATTATTATTCTTTCACTTCCTTCTGTTCGATCACAGCACTCTGGTGATGTAGTGTTAAAACTGTGAGTTCATAATTATTTTATTTAATATTTGTGTTTAGCATCTATCCATTTAAGGGTATACTCATTGACTTGGTCTAATATTTAATTAGAATTTAAGGATATTCGATTATCATTGAATCATTCAAATAAGACACTAACAGTTTTATATTTCAAATGGAGAAATGCAAACGATTTGTTGTCAAATAACAAAATATTCAGGCTATTTATGCATTTAAAAATATTATTAAGATATTCTCAACCTTGGGGTACACCACCTGTCATATTTAGAAGGCTCAATTTAGAAAGGATTAATATGCATCTCAAGGGTCAAATGATGATTATCAATTGGATAATTTGTCCGTAGACTTCAGAATGTGACATTCTAATTCTAAATTTCGACTAGTTTAAAATCATTGTTTTATTAAGTAAATACTAGTTTATCCCCGCACTAACTCAACACCTAATCGTTATATATAGTGAAGCATCATATATAACAAAACAGAAGTGGAATCCTTTATCGTGACATCAGACCGTAAAATGTTATTATATAAACAACCTCAGTTAGCATATAACATATCATGAGAGATAATATGGTGATAATTAATGCCATTAGTCAATACAGCAGCAGAATTAGACAAATAAAAATATAATTATTAAATAACGACTGTACATTCTAAATGATATAAAAAAGATCAAAATAATTATAGCCTATTAGATCTACTTCGTATATAAATAACAGAAAAACAAGTAGTTAAGGAGACTTGAATAGTCCAAGTTAATATCGAGTAGAATTCTTTATAAATTGAGAAAATATTAATATTTTTATATTAATTTTAATAAAACATTAAATTATTTTTCCATGAATTAAGCTAATATATTAACTATTATCGTCAAACAGGTTACATTAACTGACACATTTGTAGTGGCATTGAGTCTTAAACCATCACATAACGTTTATTCATTATTTCTAAACATAATTTATCTTTTAACACTACCATAGTAAAGTATCCTGTATTGTTGGGATATATTTCCGTCTGATTAACATGTAGGGGTTACCTTTTTGTTAAATTACTAGCTAAAGAACACTCATTACTTATTGCCGCAATATATAACTAGTGAAATATGATATCAACGAGTGACGATAAAACGGTATTAATAGCATAAATCAACAATAGTTTATTTAGTATTAAATTATTATTTAGATGTCATATAGTACTGGACAAAACGCTACCAGATTAATATTCGGATCTCAAAGCTATCTTTGTTTACACGACCTTCTCATAAGCAGTTGTCATTCTATGCTCATCAGATGTGTCCACACTATTGCTATATAGCGATTTGTTCATAGTTATTTAAATG